>JAVQJL010017537.1:0-40249 GCA_036024295.1 Nannoperca obscura | reverse complement strand
GGCAACATCGTTAGTGGTGAGCTGGGGGGGGGGGGGGGGGAAATCACCCTTTTTAATAACAAAAGTAGCTACAGTTGCTGTTTGACGACTGAAAGTTTAATGGGTTTATGATACAATGGTATGTACCTTTTAATGTCTTTTTACATTTGGTCATATTGTTTGGTATTTGCGGATTGTGTAGTTTAGGTCAACATAATGCGATCTCATTCTTCCTGGTACACCTAATAGGATCTCATGATTAACTGTAGTCTGATGAAGAGTTGGTTTCTTTTGGCTTGCTGAGGTTGACTGAAATTAGACATTATAGAAATTGATTTTCTCCAGTCATCTTGACCAGATTGTTTTTAACACTTATAAGACAGAAATGTCTAACATAAAAAAAACTATTGTATTTTATCTCACTGGAAGCTTCAGAATTGCTTTATAAAGGCAGGCACTGTAAGTTTGTGAACCAAATATTGTATCTGCCATACCATGCAGTCTGTAAAATGCTGCCCATATTTTGGATGCCTTTTGGCATCATATGTTAATGACTGTGGTATGTATCACTGTGGATTGAAATTTGGTGATGATTATGCAAGATGAATATACTGACTATTAATAATTCACATAACATTCTAGCTCATGCTGTCTCTGCTATAAGGAAAATGAAGGCCATGGAATGAGTAGGCCATAACCATAGCTATTTTGTTTTCTGCTATAAACCACGAAGAATCTTCTACATCTTCTCTTAACAGACAAGCCTGCCATAGCACCTCCTGTGTTTGTTTTCCAAAAAGACAAAGCACAGAAGGTAAGTTTCTCTAAGTTATTCAAGCATTTATTAAGGCTGATGCCACCTTTCAGCATTTTGCAGACTTTATTTATACAGATATTCAGTCTGGACTACATTGTTTAAAAGCACATATTACAGAGGCGTTGTTGAGCTCAAATCTTTCACCATTAGCAAAACTTGTTAACAAGGCTTGATGAAAAATGTCGCCTTTATGTGGAGTTCATCTTTCTTAAATTGATACCGCTTTTCAATGTTTTCCATTATTGTAGCTCCAGACTGAAAATGCAATCTAGTTCTTTTTTTTAAATCTGTCCATATATTTTTAATGATTTGAATGACCAGGACTATTCTTGTGGGATACATAAGAACTAAAAATCTCATTGTTTCTCTTGCAGCGATCTGCGGAGGGCTCAAGTGCAGAGGATGGAGAAGGTAAATGTAATGTCCAAACTGACCTCTTTCTTTGCTAATGGACCTCTTTCTCATAGTTATTTAAACTGGAATATTATTCATATTTTGTTACCATTTTCAGATTCAGATAAAGACGAGGGAAGCTATTGCCCCCCTGTGAAAAGGGAAAGGACCTCATCGTTCCCACCCCCACATTCTGGTAAGGGCACTTGGTGACTAAGCAGAGCATTTGTTTTTTTTCTTGGTTCTTGCTTGTGGTGTACACATTGATTTGTATTGTGCAATGCCTGTTCACTATTTTGCAGTTCCCAAGAACAATGTATTCATGCCCTCAAGTTTCTGCCAGTCTCCGACTGGGAACTCTGACTCTGAGCCAGGTGAGGCATCTAGACCACCACTAATTTATTTTCACAGCTTAAAGCCCCCCTGCAGTAAAACATCTTAGATTCAAAGGTTAAACATGTAAATTCTTTTCAAATGCTTTTTTTAAGTAAACAGTAACTTTTGCTAGCCAGCGGACTGGATGTTTTCTAACCTCATGACATCAGTAGTTGCCAATAAGATGCATATTCCCTTCCTGCAAAGGCACCCCTTCACTCTGACCAGCTCTAATGAACTTGCGTGTGGTAGTTTAACTTCAGAGCTAGCCCTTTGCTGTGGAGATTTGACATTATCATAGAGCAAGGAAAATGTGCAGTTACAGAATGCAGAGCACAACTTCCACAGGCAGAAGGGTTTTCAGTGATAAGTGAATGTACTTCGACGAAGAGTAGACTTATAAAGATGAAATGAAAAAGAACTGTACTCTAAATGCAGTTATAATATAATATAATTACTATAAATTGAAGGAACTTGCTGTGCCAGATCAGTGCATTCCTAGTGAAGTTGGACATCTCTATCAGTTCAAGTGGTTTGCTGCGTTTAGCTTTGGTCTGAGGTTTGGATATTTTGAAAGACTTTGGTCTTCCTTTCTTTCTGTCTATGGCTGCACCAATGATCTTTGTCAGTTTGTGTTATGTATTACAAAAAGAACAGGTGATTTTTTCAGCAGAGAGAGGTGAAGCCTATTTGTTTGTAAACTGGTACATTCTCATCTTAAGTTGTCAGTGTTAAGTTAATTAGAACTTGCTAAAGAGGATATTCTCAAAATCCCCAGTAACCCAGAGAAGACCGTTGCATTGTGGGAACATTATGACCTTCTATGACCCGTGACTATCCCTGTACATAACGTAGTTCTGTTCTGGATTACGACTGTTTGAACTGCCAAGTTCAGCTAGGAAACAAGTTCTGAGTTTACAAAGTTATGACGGCAATGTTGGAGAAGAGTTGAGCGTGATATTGGAAACAGCAGTGGGTTTTTCATAGAAGATGCCACAGTGTCATCCATTGGCAGTTGGCTGCAGTTTGTGTTGTGCCATTCAACATGTCAGGAAGTATTTATTAGGGATTATAAACCAGTTGTGTGCTGAGCTGGTGGGCCCCTGTGCCTTATTCTGTTTAGACCATACATATATAATGGCTGTTCCGAGATGAGTAATTGAGTATTTTTTTAAATTTATTTGTATTTATCATATTGCAGTCAGTGGCTCGCTGTTCACCGTCTCTCTTGTTACGGTTCACCGTGTGCATTTCACATGAGGGAGACATGCAAAACACAGTAACTGAAATTGACTGAAAGGATGACTGCAGTGGGACTTTAACATTATAACAAAAATGTATGTGTTTTTGTGAATGATTTAAAGTGCACATTCTCTGTTAATAATATGTCTTATTAGATTTTTTGCTTTGGATTTGATTGTTTGAATTCTTATCAGCTGAATTGTTTAGGGTGATGTCACTATTTAACACTGCTTCACAGGGAGGTGGGGGCATCCACTTGAGCAAACAAACAAGGCGTGATAATAACCATTTTTAGCATATTACGTAATGCACGTTTATTTGGAAGTGAAAACAAAGATGAACACACTAGAAATCAAACACTGATTAATTGTAAAACTCCATGCAGGCAGAACTGTAGTAAGTATGGTGCTGTCCTGGTGGTTTTGTTCGTTTGGTTCAATAGGATGTTTTTAAAAGTGGTTTTGTTTGCTTGTGTGGTTGTTGTTGTTTTCTCCACTTCACAGCTGTGTCTAGTGTACCTTCCTGTCTTAAGAATGATGCTGGGTAGCAAAATGGAAAAAAATCCTTGTGGTTAGAAAGGTGCAAAGGCAGAAAAAAAACGTACCCTCTTTAAATGTTGATGTCTAACCTGCGAATTAAAAAAAAAAATGTGTGCCTTCTTTTGTGCTCCGTCTCACCAGAGGAGAAGCCTGTGGGATTCCGTTTAAAGCCGCCAACTCTCATACATGGCCAGGCACCAAGTTCAGGTTGGTGTTTGAGGCCGATAGCCTTCTTCGTGTAATATTTTGTCACACTGACTTGATTTTAAATTGGGGGGGGGGGGGGTAGCTTGAACCCAGACTTGCACCCTTCTATGTGACCCGTCTTAGAAATGGAAATGGTACATCTAGACTTGAACATGTAGACCCAGAACATCTCATTGTGTTTAAAGTACATGACAAGTATGAGACAAGTTGGCTCTGTTGCAGGCGTCCCAAGTCAGAAACCCAAGGAACAGCAACGCAGTGTCCTCCGCCCTGCAGTTCTCCAGGCGCCGCCCTCTAAATCACATATAGAGTCCAGTGAGTGCAGCTTGGAGTCACCTGCACTTATTAGTTGATACTTATAAAACGTTCTCAAACATAATTAAAAATTTTGTCTGATCATTCATTTAACTTTCAATAGTGATAACTTGCATAGTGCAAGTGCATAGTGTCTTTTCTGCATGTGCCTTACAAGCAAAATTTCCTTCAAGGCACACAACAAAAAAACAAACCCAGTACATTATGTTTGTCCTTTCTGTCTGTTCATCCAGATTCCAGTTGTGGAACCAACGGTGTGAAAAAGTCATCAGACGGGGCACCTGGGACCCAGTCCCTCTTCCTGAACAACACAGAGCACTCAGCCACCCCGGCAAAGTCACAGGTGAGCACCGGCTAAATCTCTGCCTGTTTATAATCATGGGCTTGGTATTGGGGGAAAAACAGTGCGAGACAGTTCAGTACAGGCTTTGTCTAAGGTGTGTGAAAGCAAAACACTGTAGATTATCTGGGGTTATTTTTGTGCTCATTTTTTGTAATGAAGTATGCAAATGTTAGATATCAAAAGAATCACTCAGTTGCAAGTGAAATCTGTTTAGTAAAAGTTGCTTTTATTCTACTCAGAGCAGTCTTAAAAGTATTGTTGTAGAACTGACATTATATAGGAAATGACAGACAAATATAAATTTGACCCTGGGGCTGTTTTGTTCCCATTTCAGAAACATGAAAATGAGGAAGATGGAGCAAGTGGTAACAATGACGGAGGCGAAAGAGAGAAGAAGGAGACGGATGTAGCAATATCTTTTGTGTTTGGTCAGAATATTAAAGACAGAGCAAAGGTGGGTTGTTTTCCACTCGTCTTGTCACTTGTTCTTGTCATACAGCCAGCGTGCGCCACAAACAAAAACTGTTAAGGGTGGCAGGCAGAGACATTTGAGATGCTACTGTGAATAGCGAGTTGCCTTGGTATAGTGTGCGTGTTGTGTTTAATTTGTGGCTTTAATGAATTTCTACTCTAACATTGCATTAAGGATCTCAGTTCCTTTTGCTGAGAGATCTTCCTAATAAGAGGTGCACTTCCTGTGGCGTTTTGTACAAAGTCCAATATTATTTATTCTAATTTTGTGATCTGGAACTATGGAATTATTTTCACAACATCTCTCTGGCTATGCTGCATGTTAGTCCGGATTTTATATCGACTTGAAAAGCTTTCTTTAAGTTTAGTTAATTTCTTTAATCATAACTCCAAATATAACACCTTTTTTTCTTTAGTTGGAAGAGAACAGTACAGAAGACAAGTCAAAGGATGGTGTGCCACCGGACTCTCAATCAGAGGCCACTAATTATTTCTTACAGTACATCTCTACCCCAAGGTAATTAAATTGTGCCCTCCTTCGAGTATTTTTAGTAGCTCATCTTCATTCATCATGATTAACTTCCATCAGCTCACTGTTTCTTTTTCTTTCCCGTCCTTTTAGTTCAAAAAATGCCACAAACAGTACAGACAGTGGGGCAAAATTTGTTTTTGGGCAGAACATGTCTGAACGAGTCCTGGTGAGTTGACGCAGCCCGTTGGATAGCGTATCTCTGCCTGCTCCTAATGATTCGAGCTTTGAACAAGTTCCAATGATCAGCTTTGTTATGTTTTCAGAGTCCCCCGAAGGGCGATTCCTCAAGTGAGGAGAATAAAGAAGTTTCTGCTGCCCCTGTTCCAGAGCCCTCATCACAGGAAACCACCCCAGAGAAGGGTAAAAGCACAACCCCATTGATTTTTTTGAAAATGTTATTGATGTTTGGTTTGAAACTCGGCCACACTTCAGTGGTAACCACAAACAACCAAAACAAGACCCAATACGGTTACAGCAGCTCAACAGAAATTCTTATATAATTTATGTAAGTATAACCCTAACAGGAATAGTAACTGAAATATATCTTAATCTATTCGACAAGTTAAAAGTTAAAAGCTCCCTCCAGCACAGCATTTTGTATATACCCACACTATACATTTTGTATAGACACACACAAGGGCATTTCTCTGCCCTTCTTCCTTATCAGCAGATGCAACCTTCAACAGAGATGTTTTTTTTTCACCTTTGCACAAAGTGTGAAGTGACTTTGATGAATATGTTGCATGTACTGCAATGGAGGCTATTAATATATACATGCATAGATACATTTTTTGATTTGAAGTAGTCATTTTGTGTGCTAAACATACATCACCTAGTGAGATACTGCTGTACATACGTGTGTGTGTGGTTTGTCAGTATGTTTCAGCGACTGTCCTCTTTGTTCAGAGACAATGAAAAGAAATCCAGCATTGCACAGCAGCTGCGTTCACAAGGCGCCATTAATGTGGGTTTAGAGCTGAAGTGGCTCTTCTCTGCAAATGATCTGCAGCAGCCTGTAAGCTCCTGTGTTAAGTGATGGAGTGCCAGCCTGCATGGTTCACTTTTCAACACTGGCTCGTCCAACATTTTGCAGAGAATGTTGTCTTTTTTTAAAAATTATTATTGCAGACTGACAGACACATCCGTTTTTGATTTAAAAAAAAATCTCAGCTACCAAGTGTTAACTCCAGCAAGTTGCAGATTTATTACCTCTGTATGTTATCTCAGCAGTCAACAGCGTGTCAGAGTCTTTGGAGGAGTCTGCAGCAGCGTACACCAAAGCCACAGCCAAGAAGTGCATCTTAGAGAAAGTCGACGTCAAAACCGGAGAGGAATCCGAAAGCAATGTTTTACAGGTAGGAGGCGGGTTCTCTTGATTCAACTCATGCGATAGCTCGATGGAAACTTATTAATCCCCAAGGGGAAGTTGCAGTAGTAAGAAGGAACGAAAACAAACGTCAACCTAACAAGAAGGGGGGAAAAATACAATTAACAAATAAATAGAGATTTAGATATAGCTATCTGTACAAATCAGTATGTTGTCTATTGTCTCTCATAGGATAAGGCTCCTCTCCCGGCTCAGAGGGGAGTCATTGTATACAGATATGGCAGTGGGAATGAATGGACTTCCTTTATTACAGCGGCACAAAGCAAATCCATTTCTTGTTTGTTGTCACCGTCTTACCTCAGATGCAGTGCAAGTTATATGTTTTTGAGAAGACCGCTCAGTCGTGGATAGAGAGAGGTCGAGGTTTGCTGAGGCTCAACGACATGGCATCGACAGACGACGGCACGCTACAGTCCCGTCTAGGTAAACACACCTGCAAAATGTGAATAAACAAGTTGCTGTCAAAAATGTGCACAGCTTCACTTTTTTTTTTTTAAGGTTCAGTGATCGGTGCTTGGTTTGATTGAAATAAGAAAAGCTTTTGCCAGATAGACATGGGATAAATAGAGATAACACATACCTCATAAAACAATTCAAATGGTTCTTGTTCCTTGTTGTTTTTTGTCAATTGAATTATTACAATACCTGCCTTTAAACACAAGGGGGAGCTCATTCCTGTGCTACACACATCTGTGACTAGGCACCAGAAGATTCTGTAAAATACGCTGTACATGTATAATGTGAAAAAATGGAAGAATAGCAAATGAAGCATCCCTGGAAAAGTTAATATTTCTGCTTTTTTTTTTTTAAAGGATTTTTTTTGCATCACCACACCACATTTCAGACTACAGGTTCATACTCCATGACATTTCTTATCACTGTAATTTGCTGATGAACATATAACTAATAGTACTATAAAATCTTGGCAAACAACACCTCAGTCACGTTGAGCAGGACAGTTGCTGGGGCTATAGGCCTACAGTTACTACTATACTACTGTTTATTGTATCTGTTATATCTTTCACGATATGAACTTGCAGGTTGAATACCATGGACTAAAACGAGTGGCTGCTTGGTCCTGTAGTTCATTGCTGTTGTGTTTAAACCCTTCTAGTGATGAGGACCCAGGGCAGCCTCCGGTTGATCCTCAACACTAAACTTTGGCCCCAGATGCAGGTGGACAAGGCCAGCGAGAAGAGTGTACGAATCACTGCCATGGACACAGAGGACCAGGGGGTCAAGGTCTTCCTAATATCGGTATATATCACCAAACACTATACACATTATTTTTTTCCAAGTTTGGGGAAGGTACTCAAACTTTTTTCCCCTCACGCAAATGCAAAAAGACTAAAACCCAAATACAGGTTATTCTTGATAGCTCTAGAATGTGACTATTAGGTGCTTCAATTAAGTAGCATGGACATCTGCTTTAATATCTGAGTTTTAGCATCACGGCTGTGGGAAATTACCTTAAAAAACTTTTAAAAAATATTTTATTAAGAAGCATCACATCCCCCATATTTACCAGGTGTTTTAATGAATTCATGATAATGTAGATTTCCACAAACATATTCCAATTTTACAAGGGCATACTTATGCACTACTCAAATCGTTTTTCTTTCGAATTTTAAAAGAAGGCTCTCATTTGTGTAATAATTTCAGTTGTTGCTAAGCTACTGTTGAAATGTAAAACTTCCTGCACAGATGTTTCACATCAAAAGCCCTGCCTGTGGCTTGTGGGGCACAATTCCTCTTTTCAGGCAGGCTTTTAATGTGAAATGTGTTTAATGTGATCTACACGGAGTCAGAGTGTAATGTAAGAGTGTGAATGCTGATTTATTTTTCTTGCCTTCAACGTGGCTGAGCGCTCTCCCCCTCTGTGTCTCTTCTCTTCAGGGTAGCTCTAAGGACGTAGGTCAGCTGGCTGCAGCGCTACATCACCGTATCTTAGCTCTGAAGAGCAGGGCGGAGCAGGAGCCCGAGGCCCCAGCAACAACCATCCCCGAGGCTGAAGTACCGCAGTCAAACGAGGACGACAGCGACGAGGAAGACAATGCCTCTGCCTCGGCTTCAGCCCCAACTCCTGCTACGAGTCAGTGATTTTTCTTGTCAGTGTGTGTGTCTAAACTACTTTCTTAATCTAAAACCAAATAAGAAGTCATGATATGGAGTGTTTGTATAAGCAGTAATAAAACCACTACATACGTGTAGATATAGATATATACATACAGGATATATTCTGAACACTCGCCTACAAAATCCCTTGTCAACCTGCTGTCACTTTCTTCCTGCAGGTAATTCAGAGGGAGGAGAGGGCCAGGCAGCAGGAAGCACATAGCGTCACTCTTGGACAGCCTGCTAAGATGCTGCTGTTGAGGCATTTTGCTGTAGGCATCTCTATGGACACCCCTTGACCAACATGGGTCCTCCAGACCAGTACTTTTGGATATTAGAAGTCTAGCTCCAGGAAATAACCCCTTGTGCCGGAGTGTCTCACCCAACTCGTGCAGTTCATCTTCTCTGCATTCAGCGTAATATCTGGAGTCGTTTCTTCCCTCCCTCTCCTGTTTTGTGTTTTATTTTTGTTTTCGAGTATTTTTTTCCTCTCCCCGATAGCAAAAATAAAGACTTCAAAGCTTTGGTTTGGGACTTTTCTGCTCATCATATTGATGAGTGTAAGGGTGTTTTCCTCTACATTTTAAAGTATGGCACATGTTAAGACTGCAGTTTCTACTTTGGGACCTTTTTACTCACTCTACAGTCATACCTCTGGACGCCACACATCCAGAGGAGCTTCATTCACAGTGTATTTGACTAGTCATCAGTCAGTTGTTCCTACATTGAGTCCAACCCTCCTAACCGCCCCCACCCACCCCATCCCAACCAGTCCGTGCGTTAGGTTTTTGGCAAATGTAATTTATTTTGGATTGTCATTTTCATGAGGCATCTCAACACATATGTGCTGTTTGTATTGGCTAGCCAAGACCACTCAAGTTGTCATTAATAGCAGTTTCTTATATTTCCTATTGACCTATATTATCCTGAATAAAAGACAGTTTTCGCTAAAGTGGGTTAATGACGTGAGGATAAAAGAGCAGAAGGATTCACTTCAAATTTGTTTCCAAATTAATAAGATGTGTTAGTCATTCACCTTGTGGTTTTTTTAATGAATTTTTTTTTTAATTAAAAAAATCCTCCATCAGTCTACATTCTGCATGTAACTGTTATTTCTTATTTTGTTTCTTTTCAGCATCAAGGGTTTACTGTGTTGATACATATTTTTTATTTTGAAAATATACAAACTCCATTTAAAAATTAAAAACATCGGAATGAAGACTTACCTTCATGTGTGGAAAATTTGAGTGATAACTGTAATACCCTATGAATGTCATGTACATTTGAATATATCATTTAGTAGCGCACCATGTTTTCTCATCTCCTACAACTGCCCCCTTTACAAAATAAACCATTTTGGACTGACATCTGGGATTTTCCTTCTGAAATTTTCCTTTCTGTGCAATATTCAAATCTCAGAGTAAGACCTCAGTAGAGTGTGTGATACTTTGACATTGTCTTCTGAAGCTGTTTAAAATCAAGCCAGCGTTAAGGTAGAATGGTTCATTTGTTTTGAATTCATGTGTTGGATCTGGCCTGCGGGTTGATGTGTGCTGTCCTGTGGCTGCACTGACCAGGAATCAGACCAAACCCTGCTTATGTACGCTATGCATCACGCACAAGGTCGTGAATATTTGATGCATGTACCTAACAGCCCGACACGATCGTATACATCCACAATAGGACCAACTGCTGCCGCTTTCAACCTCTTTATCTGCCTTTCTGTGGTGACTTGGTAGGAAAGCATTTTTCTGCGGTGTCTCCCGTAAGTGACTGTGGCAGTCTAACAAAACAAGATGTACAAAACAAATCTGTGTTATTTACAGCGTGGTTTTCCCTGTGGCCTTAAAATCCTACTCTTTTTTTTTTTTGATTTGTGACTGATGTCACAAATTCTTCTGGGAAACTACTGGAGAAACAAGCAAGCAAACTTCATTCATAAAGGACTTTTCTAAAACAGAAGTTAGAAAGTCTTTTACACGAAGAAGAAAAGGGGAAAGGTGGAGACAAAAAACAGAGATGGTGATGGAGTTTACGACCCATAAAATAGAAGGTGTAAAACTTCAAGAGAAAACAAATGTGTCAACAGACTTCCAGAGTCGAGGAGAAACCACAGCAAAAGCATTGCCACATGACACGTGAGCCTCCCCCCAGTGCTAGAGGGGCCGGACCATGTATTGCTTCCTGTATGGCAAAAGTCAATCAATCCTTTAACAGGGAGCCAATGGAGAGAAGCTAAAACTGCTAACGTGTAATCTAAGTTTTTAAGCCAGTTGAAACAGAAATTTGGAGGCGACTAAGGCTTTACAGTAGCCAAGGCGTGATGTGATATAAGCATGGATGACTTTTTGCAATGTTCCTTAAATGGAAAAAGAGGAATGAGTGTGAATAGAAATTGAGCTCAAAATTAAGATTGGGATTTTTTTCTTATGATATCTAGTGTTTTTTTTTCCCATGATGCCCTGGGCTGGAGACAAGAGGCCACCGGTGACACTGACAAGGTAAAACTGACAGACAGAGCGCCGCTCACGCATTTCACGCATTTCAACAAACATGCAGAACAGCAGAACATGCAACCTCGAATGGATTTGATGATGATGGATGCAAAGCCTAGAGGACAGGGATTTATTCTTAGCATTAATAAATCATGAATCAAACTTATTGCATTTTCTCCAGTCAATACCTGCCACATGAGTACATGAATAAAAATTGGGATCTGTCGCCCTGATATTAAAAGGTTTCCCAAAATAAAAACCTCTTTTAATAACATTGCAGGTGCCAACCAGATTTCTGTTCCATCGAGCCACTGTGTCTTTTTTTTAATGAATTGGTTCCCAACCTTTTAAGCTTGTAACCCCTTAACACAAAGCAATTACTACACGTGGCCATTAATCGCAGGCTGCGTGTCTGAGTTGTCTGCAGCTCAACTAAGGTGGTGGTGGTGGTGGTGTTCACCTATCAGACTTAACCTTTTAGAAGCCTTGAACGTAAAGCTAAACAGAACATCACAAGAAAAAGCAAAGGTTGTTTCAGCGTAGATGAACTTTGTTTTACTGTTTTCCACCCCAGTAATAATCGATCCGTCTCGTGACCCCCTGTGCTTGTCCTGTCCACCGGCTGGGAAACACTGCTGTAGGTGACACTTAACAGGATCTTTGTCTCTGTGATTTACATCATAGTCTTAAAATAAAGGTCAGACATTCCATACAGTTATCTTAATTTCTATGCATTATCTTGAATAATCGTTTTGTCAAAATGTCAAGAACATTGTGAAAAAGAAATCTATGTGATGTTTTCAAATGTCACAAAATATTGGATTGTGTTCTTCCAACAGCAGTATAGCCAGCCCTTAACTGATCATCTTCGTCTGCCTTACCTCTGTTTTATTCCAGTTATCTCCACGCGCAGTTCTCTCCCTTTTCCTTTGACATGCTGTAGATTCTTCATTCTGTAAATTGTATTGTTTAGATTATTTGAAAGGTTTCTAGATACACATCTGTCCTGAACAAAGCTCATCACTACAATTTGTAATGAAACCTAATGAGTCACATTGGGTGGATGTATTTCCTAATGTTTTCCTCTGTGACATTGAATTTTGTCTTTTTACGGGGTTACCCGTGCAGTAAAAAAAAACTAAAACAGACTCCGCTCCTGTCCTTTCTTAGTCTTTGTCCATTTATGAGGCTTTGGGCCATTCTCTCCTCAAAAGGTTGTTACGCAAGGAACTCAGCACCAAAATAAACAAACTCTGATCCACTGGAAAAGAGGAGAAGTGGAGTTACTAGAATATTCAAAGGTGGTCTCACCTGTTCAGCAGAAGCGTGTTGCATAGAAACAGAACTGTTTTTCAGAATCGTGCCTTTCCTTTTTTTATTGTATGCTTTAGGCATCAGGGTCATATGAGGATAATAACCATCACAGTAACAACATAATCACCATGTGTTGTCAGAAGCTGCAATTTATGGTAAATATTTATGGTCTATGGCAGCCGTTACCAACATATCATCAAAAGGACAAAACAGTATTTCTAAAGGGACCTGTCACAGTCTCCCATTTCGTTTGTGTTGTTTGTTTTCCTGTGTTGTTTTCAGTGCTAGCGGCATGGCTCTGGACAGCCATGTCTCTCTGTCACTTCGTCCACCATTTTGGATGGTTTGGGATGATGCTATCGGATGGGTTGCCATGACGTTTGGTACAGACATTGATGATCCAGAATCTTTTCATCTAGCATCACCATGAGGTCAAAACTTAATTATGATTTAATTTAATTTGTCTGATGTTTTGTTTTATGACCAAAACGTAATTACATTGCCATCTGCCTCAGCTGTACTTTGTGTTTGTGCCAATTAGCTAAGATGCTGGACGTGGTTAATAGTATACCCACTAAACATCAGCATGTTGGCAATGTTGTTGTGAGCATGTTAACATGCTGACATTAGCATAAACCTCGAAGCACCACTGTTCTTTGAAGGACTTTGAGACGCCTGAAGAGGTGAAAATATCCAGAAGTTCGAAGCAAAATGTTTGAGAAATTAAAGTGGAGAGTGGAGTGTTTTTTTTGTTGTTGTTAGTTCGGGAACCACTGGTTTAGTATATTTAATTATCTGTAGGTACTAAAAGTATGGTAACATTAGTTTCCTTGCACACAAAATGGGAAAAACCTGGGAACGGTAAACATGTTGTGGTTGCTCAAATAAAATGTTCTCTGTTTCTGCACAGAATTAATCTGCATTGTTTTTGGATCCAATGAATATTCAGACTGTGTTTTTCTGCAAATTCAATGCAAATCACACCCTAGAAATGCATTACTTCAGACCAGGTGGAAGCTGTTGTAAAGTGATACCCCTCAGTTACAACAGCTCCTGAATTTCAGCAGACCTGGACAACTTTCAAGCCTATACATGTCATGATGTCAGAATGAGAAGCACCTAATATGCATTGTTAATAGACGCGAAAGCAGGAATGGACCTCCTGTGTCATTTTTCAAACTGCTCCTTTGAAGAATTCTTTACGTAGAACAAATTGTACCTGCTAACACTAAACTCATTTCTCTTCTTCACACAGTCGGCTCTGGTGTTATAACTCAGTGAGCGTTTAAAGTGGAGTGTAAAATTAAAATTAAAATTACCGCCTCAGATGCCACATTTTTAAGGCCTGTTATCACCTGTGAGCTGAAGCATGTTTACAAAAGGCAGATCTGTAAATGAGCCATCCAGTTCTAGTCGAGCTGGGAAGTTTTGGCCATTTTAAAGACAATCATGTCAGAGTGGATTAGGTTCAGAGGGGGAAGTTGATAAAAGATAGTGGTGAAAATACTTAAAATGAGAATTCGTGGAATGCTCTGATGGTGAAGAGGGAGTAGTGTTTTCATATCCGTGAACAGAGGAATATATCTATCATAGTCTTACTATATTGTTCCTTCTGAGCAGCCTGGGTAAACAGCAGGTGCCACATAAAAAACAATCATCAAAACCAGAGTAACATTTATATGATCTCCCATAAAGAGCCTCTGATGATTCTTTATTTGTGTCATTTATTTCCTTACAAGGAGTCTAGTCATTCCTAAGAGGGCTGGGAGAATAAGAATCACGGCAGCACGACTGTATCCCCTAAGAGGCATTTCCAAGAAGCATCCTCCTCCAGGATGGAAATGTTGTGTATATATAAAGTAAGATTACTAAGGAGCATGACATGACATTTTAGTTAAAAGTCCAAACCTCAGTATATAAATAAATTACGCAATAATCAGATTCCACACTGTCTTTTTTCACCTTCTTCTTTCCTCACTGATTGCCTGGGAACATTTGTCTGACAACAATGCACTGACATTGGTTTGCTAACTGCGTTTTTCTATCGCAAAGTGTGAGAGAAGCGCAAAGACTGTAGTTATGTACACATCCACTAACTTCATTACATTTCAAAGGCAAATATTGTTGCCTTGCAGATAAGAGATTAGATTGTAAAGTATCATACACGGGAACCCGTGCAACAATGTGAGTTAGCTCCACCCCGACCAGCTGCAACATGGGAACGCTTACATAGTACACAGTGCTTCAGTAAGAATAACCAAATAATATAATATACACAACCATTCTGTCTGTGCAAGGACTTTTGACACCTGATGCTTTATTATTCTTTCACTATTATTTGTTATTTTGTTTATTCATTTAAACAGCCATATCAATCCCATTGGAATATGGCCTACAGCAACATTTCAACCCGTTAGGTTAAAATGTTTTTTTATCTTCATTCTTCTAATATTCCACAAGGGGGAGCTGTCATGTGAAAAAAATATATCTCTAAATACCTAACAAATATCCCCTAATATTGCAAGATTAATGAAAGGTGTAAATCACAGCTCAACAGAGGTTCCACACCCTCAAGTGCTTCGAACACTTTGCTTCAGAGAGTCAGTTTTGAGATTGTTAATTGCAACCGCAGTACAAAACTGTAGGTGATTTTCTTTCTTTGTTTATTCATACGTTTCTCTGTTTGAGTGCAGTAGAATCACAATTCAAACTAAAATGATTTCTGCCACATCACAGTCTTTAGTCTCCAAACGGGTCCCTGGACAAACCTACTGTCGGCCATCAGACAGGACCAATATATCATCACTCCTTTAACTTAATTCCTTCTCCCCTTTATACCTCTCTCTCTGTCTCCATAAGCTACTATTACTAAATAAAGCACATTTTGAGTATTTGGTTTTGAAACAAATTATAATTTAACATAATCCTAATCTCACAGGGATTTATTAGCTAATTAGTGGTGTTGGTGGCACAACACTTAAGAGATTAAACACTAGACAGGGTGTATGGAAATCCTGGAAAACTCGTGATATGTTTGAATTTAAGTTATCTTTGAATAAATGTGCAAGAAGGTCAACAACAGCCCTGAACTTAGGTCCAATGCAAGTATTTATTAATAAAGCAAAGCTTTTGATCGTCATTATATCGTTACTAGAAAGAGAGCACGGCCTTCTCAATTTTTGAAAAACAATTATCTAAACATAAGTTCTTAAAGTCAGTTATCCGAAATGCAAAACACTTCCTTGGAAATCTTTCGTTTTCCATTTAAGTTTACTTTGTTATTGGTATTAAAAAGTCTAAAACCTATGTCTAAGACAGTTCTCAAAGAAACTGAGAAATGTGTGCTGCAGTTCAGTGGAAATAAATAATAACCAAAAAAAATCGAATTAAATCCACATTCACCAGAATGCAGGATGTGTGTGTGGTGGAGAAGTGGACAGAGGCCGGAGCAAGTGAACTGATCTGCGGGATCATCACTTCCTTCGGCCTGCCAGCCCTTCACCTTGCTCCACTTCTTCCTTCCCTCTCTCTAATCCCACTATTCCATCAAATCCTGCCACTCCCAATCATCGCCTCACCCCAAAAGCCCCTACAAACACTCACACACCTACCAGCGCTGAAAAATAAACATCCTGGCACGCACAGCCCTTTTTAATATCTGACTCAAATCAAAAGCATTTTATTTTAAAGTGCCCCTTCCCCGCCCATACAATGTTTGAACTGTGCAGCCCTGAGAAGGGAGTAGTTCATAGGTTTCAAGGTGTGGAGCATATTCTGATCCACATGGGAAACAGTGACCTAATACAGAGGAAACAATGACTAACATGAAGTAGCACACAGTGAGAAAGGAGTATCCTAAGGCAAAGATAACTGTGTCAGCTTTACTACAAAGGCCTGGCCTATCTCTGCGTACCATCAATAACATTAATGCTGATTGTTAAACAGTGTACCCATCTGCAAAATGTCCAAACAGCTCTCCACTGCGACGGCTATCAGCAGCATCTCTGCATCCACATTCAGGTCAGGAAGAGCCAAGTGAGACTGGAAGACATCAAAACAAGCGAACAGAAGAATCTCTGTTCGACCGAACTCACGCCAGCCTGCTCACAGAATGGACATCATTCTTTTCAACAGCAGGGATGGTGCCATCCAAGATCTATTTAGAGACAGCACTGCCAAACTAAGCAGCCTTCGCACTCCAGTACCACCCCCTCAAACACAAACCAGCCAATCAGACAGCGGGCCTGGTTACATCTCCTCTACTCCAGACTATGTATTAACACTGTTTACACGTCATAGACGACCACTTATTATGAGTTGAGTCGTCAGTTGAATAGTTTTTTTCCACACAACAACACAGATCGTAGACGCATGAGGTCATCTTTTTGAATTACATGTTATATAAATTCTGTGAATTATTAATGGTTATTTAGGATCAAAGGTTTTGAATACGTATATGTTTAATACGTGAATATCAAAATGCACATGAATTATGAATGAATACGATGAGTCAACAAGTGCCTTTCTTTGACATGACATCGATCTCTATTATAATATGATGGATCTACGATCTTACGATGTTTTCTCCCCAAACCAGTCCATATATAAATCTTATAATGCAATTAAAAATGTAACCCTCATTTTGTTATAGCAAAACAATTGAAAAGAAATATCCCAAATGGATTGTGGTAATTCCTCTTTGGAGAGTTCAGAGTTGCTCAGGAGGAGGAGAAACACCTGCTTGCTGCAGTTGTTCAGGCTGTTTGGGTCCTCCAGAGTCGCGGCTGCATCCTCCGTCCTGCTGTCTTCCTCTAAAGATGTCTGAACTCAACCAACATGCTGCAGCTGGACATGGGAGGGGGTTGTAAAACTTTGGCATATTTATTGTAGATCTTGTCAGCACTGTTACCAACAACAGATGTCTTGTATAGACTAACACTATTATCCTCCGACACGCTACAATGTTGACATGAATATTGAGGGGTTTTTCTTTAAATTTGCAAATCCAAACAATCATTGATTTGAACTAAACCGTGCAAACACTGACATGTTGACAGCTGGCACAAGGTAGTGGTAGGTTATATAAGAAACCTGCAGAAAAACCACATAAAGGATAGGATTATGGATGATGTGGCTTAATTTGGTCCTGCTGAGCATCTCCTCTGCTCAGGTCAAGTCCCTAGTTGGCAGGGAGTTCCACTTCTTTCAATTTGGGGTTCATTACCTCCCACTGGCCCAATGTCGAACCTGCCATTATCATCCCATGAAAAGCACAACAACAAATAGCTGTAAGGATTATTTCTCTGAAAATGTCAAGTGTGGTACAAATATTTTGAAGATTAATCAGACTTTGTGATCAAATGGATGCCATGTGTTCTTATGCAGTTAGGTTTTCTCACCCGTGTTGCTTTCATTAAAGTTCTTTTGTCTTTTTCATTCCTGTAGATCTAGCAGTTCTCTGTTGTGGGTGTGTAGACGCTTTGGTTGAAGGTAATTTACTGCAGTGGCAAGTAACGGAAATATCTGTTTACAGCAGCGATAAAGTGGTTCCACTTTCATTGCTGTTGTAAACATTTTAAGCATATTTGGGGTGCTCCGAAGACAAAAAAAATATCCGGAAATTGCTTAAAAAGAAACTATGTAAATACAATGTGTTGCAAAATGCTTTCCAATCTTTTCTCTATGCTGTAGTCACTGGAGTTAAAGTTGTCACAGTTGGGGAAATTCTTCACATATTGGATTTTATTGCATCCAAATGTTTGTGGGTGACGTGCCTTTGATGTGAGGGAGTCGTGTATGTCTCTGTTATTCCCGTAGTTGGCTTTAAAATGTGAAATTGCTCAAAATACTAACTGTTGAAGTCATTTCTCCCTGACAGCTGTAGTAAATACAGTAAGTCACAGTCAAACTGAAACATGTGCTCCAGTCGGCCAAATAAAACCCAAAGGGAAAAAGTTTTTTTTTTTACTCACAAATATACAAACAGTTACCCCGGACCATCCATCAGCCACATAATTCTGTGTGACCTGCCTCTGATCGACTTTCAACTCAGATAACTCATGTTGACTTGTGTGTTACCTTCAAATGCCTGCAGTCTTGGTACGAACTCCAAAAGATGGGGATGCCTCATTGAAACTCTG
This sequence comes from Nannoperca obscura, assembly GCA_036024295.1. Lineage (NCBI taxonomy): Eukaryota > Metazoa > Chordata > Actinopteri > Centrarchiformes > Percichthyidae > Nannoperca > Nannoperca obscura. The sequence goes on along the minus strand of JAVQJL010017537.1, from coordinate 21,585 downwards.
CAGGAAGTTGTGTAAGTTGTGTCGTCTGGCCTTTTCTGGGGTTTGTGTCTCCCAGGATAACAAACATTAAGTCCTTAAGCATGTATAACGCTGGAAGACCTTTTCCTGTTGATACACAGGAGATGCAATATGGTGATAACATAATAACATTTAAGAGAACTTAATATCCAAACTGCAATCCAGCAGCAAACCCCTTCACCAGCACTGTACCACCATTAATGTTCACTAGACCATCAGTATGTACTGCGCGTTATATTGACTTCAAGTCAGAGCTAGCACTCGAGGGGCCGGCATACACCTCAAGCAAATATTGTTCTTGAATTACCTCCACATGAAAAGCGTATTTTTAAAGCAATACTGTATATATTGTATATTTCGCTGCCATCATGTGAAAACTTTCAGACTCCATTTTTTGTGTGTTTAGTGTTCAAACCTCAATTTGGAGTCAAGTTTCTGCTCCGATACTCACATACTGTTGTACATTATCAAACTGTTATTTTCAATGTATTGAGGGAGTTGTCATGAACTGTTGTAGTTAGCTCTTCTGATTCTGATTAAACCACATCCCCTAAACCTGCCCCCTCCGCTTCCTCCCAGCCAGTGATATCCGAGAGTGCATTTCAATGGTAACAGAAACAACAGACCTCAAATCCAGGTCTGTTTAGCTGCCCCAGTAAGACACGTCAGTGAGTCAATGTAAACAATAACCGGGCCCCGGATGGGGCACATCGGAAAGGAATGCAGCTATAATTAATGATATCAATTACACAGGCACTGATAATCCACCTCAGTGTGAGTTTTCATTCAAACCAAGGATGAAACGTGTTTTGTGGATTATCCAGACAACTGTTTCCAGAGAGACAAATTGACAAATTGACGTTGAATCCTTCCAGCGTAATGCTGTGACACTGCTGTGACGAGCACAAACAAGACAAAATTCCATTCACCTTCATTGTATTGAGGTGGAGGCAGAAATCCAAGAGGCAGATATCTGAAAATCAAATCGAAATCAAAACGTTCTACATGGCTATAAAACTTACACTGAGGCAAAAGAGAAATTATTATTATTATTATGATTGTTATCTGGAATTAGGATGAACCTTCCCCTTCAGATGGAGTTTCTGTGGCAAGTGTAATGAATGTAATGCTGCTTTAGTTCTATAACTCATGAAGTCCATTAAACCTTTCAGCTAAACTCAAACCTGCGTGGTGGTCAAGCTAAGAACAAGTTTGTTTATGTTTACCTTTAAAATGTTTACTTTTTTGAGACACAATGTTGTGGTCCAAAACAGATGCATTTCACAAGAAAGCTTCCCTGAAGGACATCTTTTCATTTCTCCAAAACATAGAGGGTGCACTTTTTAGGAATTGTGTAATTTCACTGAAAGGATAACGTTGGTGTTATATAATATTTTTCTTATTCTCAACAAATCCCATACCAATTACTCTGTTACTTGCCTGCCTGTGGCCCCGAGCCCATGGGTTCCTACTGAAGACTTAAATCTTTAAAAAAAGGCTCAGAAATATATAGTTTCAGTAATTTTCCTAAAACAGCTGGGTACTGTAGTTTTTAACAAAAGTTTTTCAAACAGGCGTAATTAGTGCATTTGTTGGGGACTATTTTCAGCCGCAGATTAATACACATTTGGGGCTCTAGCGAGTATTCTTCTGGCAGCAGCATGGTGCATGTGGGATCAACTCAAAATAAACTACAGTTCCCACATAGTTTTTGTTGTAATGAAGGGACATGTCACCCAGTACAACAGTGTGGCTCCCTGATGTGTTTTTAATGGTGTATGGACAGTGGAGCTCTGTGGCACAGAGGGAAACGCTACACCAGGCTGTGGCTACACAGCCACTTCTTGTTAATATGATATTAATCGTTGGTTTTGGTGTTATTAAGGGATTTGTTGTCAAGAAAAAAAAGAGTATTACAACCTCATCCTAATATTGAGGAGGAGAAGAAGAAGAGCTTTGCATTTTAAAATTTCGTTCAATAATTTGAGAAGCTGCACAGTCACCTCCCAGTTGATCCCCCCCCCGGCCTCCCAGAGGGATCAAACTGTCTGGTCACAAGCCCTGTCGTATAAGCTTATGTCATCACTGCTGTTCCGTACACAAGCTGCTGAGCTGCTGTATAATAGATGATTTCAGAAAGAGAACCTCTCTGAGGGAGCCAGCGTCATCGAGAAACGTTTATACGCTGTTGTGTTTTAATCTGCCATATGGTTTATTTAGTGAAATCTGATGTCAACTTTCCCCAAAGGAATCCCCGTTATTATGTGTATTTCATTATTAACAGCATCTTGCATTATTAGAGTTATGTTAAGCATTAATTAATTTAGCACAGAATATTTGAAACCCAAAGATTGATGGTTAGGGAGAAATGATGAACATCCATACCTCTGAAATTATGTTTATTCAGCAGTCAATATAGAATGTTAGATAAAACATTTTTTGGCACAGTTGCTTAATGATAATAAGCTGTCCCGTTTCTGTGTGGTAGTCTAAATAAATATGCAAAACCATAATTTACCTCCCAAATAAATACAATATAAACTACAATAAAGATGCACCGCATCCACGCCGCACTCTGCACCTCCTCAGGAAAACAAAAAAACAAACAAACCATAATTTATTGTACTTCAGGCAAACAGTTGCAATGGGTTCAAACCAAATAAAGATAGTCAAAGGTGAAAAAGATGCTTCATAATTTGTTTCAATAGCTTATTTTCCCCTAAACCTCTACCAGGCAATACAACAAGGAGGCATTTGATGGGCCAATAAAGGCTGTACTGTGGGCTTTGGATTATAGTAAGTTACAGGGTTTTATGGATGGGTGGAAACACATTTCCAGATCCCGACTCTACTTCATAGTTAGTTTTCTGTCAGTGAGAAAAAAACATGCCTGAGCACTAAAAGCATTCTTCTCTCTCACAGTTCAGATCAGCAAAAACCTCATGAGCGTAAACGTTCGCAAATTACATCCAGAGACGACATTAAAGAGGTTATATCACCTGGAACTTGAGACGTGAGAAGTTGGTGAATTCATCATGCGTGTCAAATTGACTTGGTGCGTTTTGGCAATTCTTTGAGGAAAAATAATTCCAGAGGATTATGGGTAATTACAATACTGGGTTATTTGGGAAAAGTATAAAAAAAAACTTAAAATGACAATTTCTTAAAGTGTGATGAGTTATTCTATGGACAGCAGATGGGATCCATTTCCATGTTGTTCTATTCGTAAAGTGAGAGGGGATTTATGTGTTTCGAAACAGGTCCTCATTGTTAATCTATACAACATCAATATACAAAACACTATATTTAAAGGTGGGAATCAAACCTGGAGCTATTGAAAATGATTTTCTTTCATCGTCAAATTCTTATCAATAACACGTCTTCTTTTACCTGTGTAATAACACTGCACTCAGTAACAGTAATGCGTACAGGCAGGGAAACAGGCCACAAAGTCATGACCTGTGATAATGACAACACACGCTTAAGTCAATATACGTTCTGGAGACAGCTGATCACTAGTTATCATTGTAGCTCAATAGTTCAAACTGTCCTGCGTAGGATTTAAAGTCAACACTGGTGCATTATATGTATTTTTATTTTCGTTTTATTTATGGCTTTGGAATGGATTTTGAGCTCTTTTTTTTCTTTTGCCCGAAAGGTGATTTATTGTCACCATTATTATCAAGTAAACTACAAGATTTGGACTTTTGGAAGTTAACGCCCATGAATATGAAGTGTAGTAACAGCAATAATCAAGTCCAGCATGGCTCAAAGCTCATCTATGGCATGTAAAACTACTCAAATGTAAGATCACAAACATCATGTTTCTACATTGTTGTTACACCACAGTTTTCAGTGTTACTACACAGATAGAAAACATAATAAAAACTTTTTTGGTATGAACAGTAATTTTTCTGTGTCTCTTAACATGGAATCCACACAAAATGCAGCGCTTGCTGTCCATGTGATTCGGTTCCAGTTTGTATTGACAGACGCCAAAAGTCAAGTCTGCCTGTCACAAAAAGGCCGCCACGGAGCAGCCATGAACAACTTCCCATCCTTTCCTCCTCTCCTTGAGTTTATATTCCAAGTCATCCATGTTCAACTGTTCTATCAGAGGCTGAGAGCAGCAAGAAGAAGAGATAAGTCCATGTCTCTGGGTCATACGCACCCACAGTACTTCGCTGACACGTTCTGTATCGTGTGATAGCGGCTCTTGTTGTCCAGAAAGGAAAATTCCTTTTCGTATGCTGTCGGCCGGCAGCAGGGCCCGTTGCTGACCTTGTCCTTGCGGCCCTTCTTCCTGAAGCCCGTCCGCATCATGTGCTCCATGGTGATGTCGTAGAAGCGCCGATGGGCCAAGCACTTGCCGCTGCAGTAGCGCAGCAGCACCGTCTCGTCGCTGTCATAGCCGAGACCCAGTTCACTCACGGTGAGCTCCAGCTCCCTCAGGGTGCAGGGCTTAGGCCTCCGGGCTCTCTTAGTCCTTCGGGCCTGCTTCTCATCCAGGCGCTGGCTCTTCCTTCTCTTCCTGTCAAGCAAGGTCCCGAACACATGCTGAAGCTCGCCCTCTGTGAAGCTCTGGAACATCCTGGAAACTGACAGAGAGAAGATAAATTAACATCTATAGACAGCTGGTGGACGGATTATCAGATTTTTGTGTGGATAAAGTTCTCAATAATCAGTTATGCCACCAGGACAGATGGTTCACGCAGATAGCATGCTGTAGACAAAGCCATGTGCTAACAGAAGAACACAAGTTTATTTTGTCTGACATCACAACAGCTACAAACTAGTCTTATCACCATCAGTATCAGAGAAAGTGAGAATTTCCTTGAAGCCCATTCAAGGTGAAGAATGCCTCTCAGTGAGGCCATGTGGAACCAAAGGGTACGTGGGTGTATCACCCCCTCCTGAGGGTTAGACTGGTTCTTTGGAGAGCCGTGTGAACTATGAGGTGCTAACTGACTGCAGGTTATCGTGAGACATTAAAACCTGCTCTATAAACACCAGTGTCAGAGTCAGGTTTCACACGACACCTTATCTCCGACCAGACAAGGAAAGAAGACAATAACAGTTTATCTTACACTCTGAGAGGAGAGAGTTCATCTCGTCTGCTGCGCGGGTTCTCCGATGAAGACCACCCATCTGCCGGGACACTGTCGACTCTGCTGCCGATGACAGCGGCGGCGGTGAGGTCTTGGATGTTGATTCTGATGATGAAGACAGCCTTGACGAGGATGAAGTTGTGTGCGGATGTTTTGTCTTAGCTTTGAACTTTCCGATGGTGGCCATGTTTTTAACGAGGAGGATGGACAGGGCTGCGCCACAGAGCATGAAGGCAAAAGTAGCACCTTTCCATAACTTCATCTTAGAACGTGGAGGAGCATTGAAACTCTGTTGAGAAAGCCAAAAAAGACAAACGCCAGACATGTTTGAACATACCTTCAATTATGTAAGCCATCTACTCAACTTGTCACATTAAAACACACAAAACAATGCAAAAATTGTTATCTTCTGTGCCATCACACTTCTTTGACCCTCCCGTAAATCCACTTCTCTCAACGAGGCTTTAATTTTACCGCCAGTTTACTTTTTCTGATTCTGCTGTCAGCTCGGTTTCACTCTAAGTGGGTTCATGATCCGCGAGCTCCACATCAGTTGCTGACACCTGAGAATGCAGTGTGTGTTTAATCGCTGCTGCCTGAAGAGAAAAGAACTCCAATTTCTTATTTGAACTGAAGGCAGGCTGGATGAGTTTTGCAACCCCTTGCCCCTTGAAACCTCTTAAAAGTTTGCGTATCATATAAAAAAATACCTGATGTGAATGAGAATCTGAGCATCTTGTCTTCATTTCTGAAGAAAGAACTTTTTAGCAGAAGCAAATGTTCCAGAAATCCATTCCTTCCTTCAAAGGAATCTCTTAACCACACCTATTTGCAATCCTATGTATGATGAGGCCTCTGTGAACGTGCGTTTGTACACCCCTTTATCTTATACCGCCCCTCCCTTTCAGTAGACACTGCAGCACAGCAGCCACAAAACTCAATTTGGAGGAATTATACTATATATTTTCTCTTTCCTTATTGTCATGCCACAGGTATTTACAAGTTTTACAAGCTTTTTTTTGTATCTTTCATATAATGTCACCAGTGAATAAAACATTCCCCCAGAGCCGGAAACGGTATACTGACAGTGACTAACAGCAAATCCAGACTGTGTTTTGAAAGTGTTTTGCCAGACTGTATTCTGTAGTGTACATATACAGGCTGCCGGAGTGTTTACAATGAGACAAAATGTCACATAGATTTGTCTAGTTTAGAATAGAAACAAAAATCTGAAATGAATAACTTTGGGAAGTTTGCACTTTCAGCATGTGGGTTACTCCTACAGACACTTTATACACAAAAGTTTATGAAATATAGTGCAAAGTGGGGAACATTTTGGTTTTCTGGTGGATTTTTTGCAGTGAAGGAAGCAGAAACACAGAAGCAGAACTATATGGAAATACAGAGAGCACTCCACTGTGTTTAAGTGTTGAAGAGGGAAAATACAATGCATGCATGAGTTGCAGTGGAATAAACAGCATATAAACAGGTAGAACCAGTCCTATCAGTGAAAGCTTGACTCATCAGTCATAATTCCATATGGGCTTGACGTGGTAAGAAGTTTCTGCACAATGAAGGGGTAGAATGGTATTCATTGGGAAGTCAAACATTTCAGCTAACAGCCTCATTTGACACAGTCCACGTAAATCAAATGTGGCGCTGCGGCTGCTGCAGATTGTTACTCGGCTACACGTCTGATCCTAACTGGTTTTCACTGTTATATTTAATCAACCAGACACGATAGATAGAAGCCAAAATGGGAAGTCTCATTTTGTTTCTGTTGGTCCAAAACCAACTCTTAACACCAGAAATCTTCCCGCTGAATATGATACATTTTTCAATTTAAAAAGGGCCAGTTTGTTATGATATATGGCAAAAGATGAGCTCATTGTTTTCTTATGCTATTAATAGGTCAGTGTGGGACAATTACTCAGCCTCGGAGTTCGCTGTTTCACACGGCTATGATACATCACTGCCTGTGGCCTGTTCGCTCTGTGAAACAATTAGCTTGTAAAAAAACAGATGAGTCCTCCAATGTCTCAGTCGCTGACTCTGGACGGAGCCCGGTCATCAAACATTGATCTCATGTCCCTGAAGACACTATGATTGTCATAATTGCTCCACTCAGAAACACATTAGTCCCATCTGCAGTCGATTGGCGCAAATAAAAGTGCCAAGGGGCATTCGTCAGCTTGCTCAGATGGTCACGGATGATTAATCAGCACAGACATTTAATATCTACCACTGGCCCCCACTGTCATGGACACAAATATACAGATATTGATAGGGTGAAGGGGCACTGGTGTTTTCTTGGGAGGGCAACAGAAAGACATGAATGAGCAGTCCATTTCCTGAAAGAACAAATGCTGCTGTTTTCCAGCAAACAGAGAAGAGCAAAAACGCAGAGGATATAGTGGAACCCCAGAGGACTCTCCGGCAGAAGGAAAAGCCATCCTCAAACTGGAACATAAAAGTGCAGATGAGTCGACAACGGCCACAGCTCCCACACAGGCAAAGCAAGCACAAAGCATCTGTGGCGATGTACCCGTGCACGCTCCTGTGTGTGGAGGTAAGGCCGACTGAACACGTGAGGCCCAAGACAAACGCAGAAAATGATCTTCTTCACAAGGAGAACAGAAAAAGTTTGCACTGCATGAAAGTTCTACTTAGGCTTTTGTGTCGCTTGTGAGAGTGGCAGTGAAGAGGAGGTGTGTAATGAAATAATACACCTGATGTTTGCTGTCAGCCATATGTCACCTGAAAGACTAGCAACAGAGTGAAAACAGTCCCAGAGGATCATTAACGAGTTTGAGGCACCCCATGAAAGTGAACAGCTTAGCCAAGAATTCCTCAGTCTGTCAAAGCCATTCCTGACACATTATGTAGGACTGTTCTCCAACGCGTGCATCGTACGGTCCGAGCCCGATCCTCAACCCTCAACCGAGCTCTTGTTGTGACTCAAAGATCTCATTATTTCAAATGACACAATAAAATTGATGTTTTCAAGGAATAATTGGGTCAGTGGCCGTGGCGCTGCTAAGCTGGCGGTAATGTAATTACCGCAGCATGGCACTCGTGTCCTCCCCATCCTCCCATGCCAGAAGGAGACACTCAACAGAATGCCACAGCCTATGGTAGATGAACTAGAGATCTGTCAAAATGGAGATAAGGGGCGTCTGTGGTTAACACTTTTGAATGAAGCCAGCAGACAGGGGGTGCCTTCTTGTCAGCTTGTTTGGATCTTGACCAGTATGACATGATCACAGCGAGAGAAGATCACAGAAAGGAATGAATGAACGAATGAAGAGCTTCTTTGTGCTGGAAAAAAGCAGATAGCAACGTTTATGCCTCACCACGATGTAGAATTTGTTCCTTTACATTCCCTCAATACAGCCTGTTCTGTCTCAGCCACTCTCGCCTGCTGTGACTCACACATACCATAAACACACACATGCAGCACTTGCATGGTTTCACTTTTCCCCAAAATCATTAGACACGGGCTTGTGTAGAAATCCAGACAAAGTCTAACCTTACATTGTTGTCCAGACACCCACTTCACTTCCGGGGCGCACACACACTCCCAGCAGCACCATCACATAACACTAAATAATCCAGTTCACATCATTCTGCTGCTTCTTTATATCTAGCGATGTCCGCAGGTTTAACCATTGTGTATTTGCCACTGAACAACCTGAGGCCTCTGCCTACTGAACATTATTACCATGCTGTGTGTTCCAGCTCTGCTCCACCCATGTGACCTGCTGTCTCTGCGCTACTGTGAACACACCCCATAAATACCTGCATTGAAAAGATAACACAGGAGCATAACAAACAGCGGGAAAGGCACCTACTGTGTTGTTGCAAGGAAACAACGTGCTTTAGGGAGTCCTAGAGAGGCATTGTCTTGTCTTTTCCCTCTTAAGTGAGCATCAGGAGGCTTGGGGACAGCTAGAGAGTGCTTGGGGAGGTAAAAGGGACATATTCCAAAGATCAGGGCGGGATTAGCACTAATGCCTGCCGGCTTTATCTGCAGTCACGTGGGTTAACACCTGGCTGCAGCCCAGGCCTTACTGTATGTGTGTGAGTGTGTGTGTGTGCGTCTGTGTTAATCCATTAGACACCTCGTACTCAGGGGTTAGGCCAGCATGCAGGGCCCAACGAAAGGCGCTTCTTCTTTTTCTTTTGATTTAAAAAAAAGCTGTGGTGCTTTCAGTCAAAATAATGAAGAAGAAACGCAGAGAGCTCAGTTAGTTCGATGTGTTGTGTTGGCACCAGGGTGGGCCAAAGAGGCTGTAGAATAAGGTGGATGTTCTGAGCCAGGATTGGCGGTTCTAAATCCAGCCTTGGTTCTAATGCAACTGAAGAGGGCTTAGGTTAGACTGCGCTGTAATTTTGCTGGGCAACCGCTTCTGTTGGCTCGCGCTCTGTCACTCAGTAACCATAGGATAATTAAAACAAGCCTGTTCCTTGTTAGTGAGAAAGCTGTTGTTCATTATTGGGAAGAAGGAAAAAAGTGAAACATCTGTGGGTAATGGCAGAAAAATACTGCTAGCTTTTACCCACAATCTATAAATATAAACATGATTCCTGCATCCTTTTAATCTACTGGTTAAAAAGATTACATTTTATTTTGGGGAGCCCTACTATCACATCCCACGGATTTATGCAGATTAATCCAGTGACCTAACAGCCTAGCACGAAACCTCACAACTCAGACCTGTTGCCGTTAGGCTGGCGTTAATGAGGTGTGAGGGGAAGAAACACTTATAGGTGCACATTTGACACCTGTCCCACTTTGACTGCCCTTTGCTATTATGGGAAGAGTTGAGTCAAGGCATAGTTCTGACATGCATTTAAATAGCCTCGCTAACACACAAAGAGGTTACATGAGGCTTGGCAGGAAAACGTCACCTCGCCTCATCATTTTAGTGTCAGCCGGGAGTGAGATTGATGTTGTCTCGGCTACTTTCTAAAGAAGAGTCTATGAGCCGCTATTCTGGCTGCTAATCTGTCTATGCCAGATCCTCTTTTAACACAGCATCATCGCCTCTAAACCCATGTTAAACATGTTGATGTTGCTGTTTAAAAAAGGTTGACGGCCATCTGGCGCGCGCTGAATAGCACTTTCAAATATGACCCACGCGAGCAAGCACAAGCAAGCACAAACATCCTAAATATGATTACTTTTTTTCATCTTCATAAGCCCGGGCTGTCCTCAAATGACAAACATGTTATTCATCTGCGTGCACAATGTATGTTTTAGCAAGAAAATGCTGATGAACTTCCCCTTCAGTTTCGTCCAGTTATGAAGAACAGCTCTGGCGAGTTATGAAAGTTGAACGGCTCAATTGACTTCAGGCTTAACCTCTATCCGGCCTCTTGGGGTTCTACTAGATACAGAATAATCTCTATGTATGATATGGGCTTAGTGAGAAGGGATCATCACTTCAGTAAAATGCCCATAGTGAGTATCATCAAGTATGCTTCTCCCAGAGTACCTCCATTATATTTTAGATGACGTTGAGCAGTTTTATCCAGCTCTTTTGAATGATTTAAACAATTAAAGGCGCAGCTCTGCAAGAAACGTGAGTCTTTAAAATGATGATGCGATGATCTGAAATCACAATTTTGTACGATTTCTAAGTAGTGCACCAATTTTCGGGAAAGGGAAAGCCAGAGAGTATTTGAGGAGCGATTATGCACGATAATGAGGCGAACCACCATGTTGGAAAAGTGACATGAAAAGACAATATTCCTCCCTGACAAAACACACGTGTCTGTGTGGTGAGAGGATGTTCAAATTTTGCAAAGAAAATACAATTATGATTTATTTTTCCAACAGTGTCATGCCCCTTGTAATCAATGGTAACTGCTCTGTAAACATTTCGTGACAGGCCTCTGTGCACCATTGGCGTGCGGTTCCATCAAGGGCCGCTTGTTGATACAGATAATCCAACTGTGTGTTTTCTGCCACTCAAGCTCTTGGTGAGGCATCCCTGTCAGCGGCACCTAACGCCTTCCCCATAAGCTGCCGGCTTAAACTAACAAAAGAAGATGTGGTGTCCTTACCGTTCGGCCGGCTAATCCAGACTTAGCTGCGTGGCGTCGTCTTCAGCTGACCTCCACAGGCAAGTGCTGGCTGGGTAAGTCCATCATCATCACAGGCGAGGAGCGAAGGCAGGATGGCTTGTTTCCCTGAAAATCATCACAACTCCCTGTGCCTGCAAGTAAGGGAGGTGTCCTGACTTGATTCAGGTCCAGGCTGTGCTATTTTTTTATCATATTTGCACTTCCATCGAACTCTCTTATGTTGCAAAGATCAAAATCAACATTCCTCTGAATGTAAGCATGCTCTTCATGGCAGTCAGGCTGATCCATTCAAAAAGTGGAGTGCTGTGTGTTTAGAAAAGCCCCTGACTTGGCATCTGGTTCACTTCAGAAAACTTCTGTCATCGCTCTTCTCCATACAGAACCTCTGGTCCCCCTTTTTGCACAGACCTGAACCAGGAAAGGAGCAAAAGGAGGTACGGTGTCAAAAACAGCTCACAAGATCACTTAACTTTTATTCCATCTGTGAAACTCCTTCCACTCCAGATTCTTTTATCTTCATACAACAGTGCTTTTGGAAAGATAATGCATCTCCTTACCCCCTTTCCAGAAGTAGGTCTCCTCTTCAGCTCCAAGGAAGGAACTCTGCGGGTTGAGAAGATGGGTTAGGGTGAGCAGGGAGAGCGTGGTTACCGTAAGCAGAGCAGAGAGCTTCTCTGATGCCACTGCCTGCCTGCCCCCTCAACTGTTGCTCCTCCTCCTCTTCCATAGTTGTGCTTGTGGGCCGGATTACTCTTGACATGATAATCTCCCTGGCTCTAGCTCCAGGAGCACTAAAGGATGCTTTGGCCTGAGCAAGGGCTTACATTTACCTTCTGCCGCAGAAGAGAGTCTGCCATCTTAAGTGGGCGATTGGTAATAGCCTCAATTGGGCAGATCAGTGCACTCAGAGGGGTCCGCTGAAGCAAGTATGTTTCAATCTTTTAGGGGGAATTAGGAAAGTTCACAATTGGTTTAAATGGTGCTAAGACAACACTAACCCCAGTTAAATGGAATTATCACAGCAGAGGTATTTCACGATGATTCAATCTACAGTTGGCTGGAGATAAAACCAAGGGTGTTGTTGTTGAGAATCTCACGTTTACGTCTCCTCCAATACAAACCAGTATTTTAGCCCTTGAGCCTTGAGCGGCAAATGAGGAGCAGATGGTTGTGCTTTTGGAAGGTATCAGGCACTCCAGACTGCAATCTAAATAAATACCCCAACCATGGAGGAAATGCGTCAGGTGTGTGGGGTCAGTCGCATATAAACAAAGGCCAACCGGTTTGGAGACGAGCGAAGCGAGGCATGAGGAGGACTTACAGGTGCCGTTTGGGAGCATTAACCAGTCAAATAAATCTAGAGGTACAATGTTGATCTAAACAGAATTGATGGGTTCAGAATTGTGTGTGCAGCCAAAGATGTTGAAAGAAGGCAGCTATCTCTGCACTACAGTAATAAAGTCAGGGTAACAACAGGAAACAAATTATTTGCTAACAAATTTCTCATTCTAACACCATGAGTCATTTGGATATCCTTCGGCCAAATGATACACAAATCACGCTTTGCAAAGTTCCACCAGTGAGGCGGAGATGTGGCCAGGCGCTAACTTTCTAGGACTTAAAATTCCTATTGTGTTGACTGAGAGAAAAAGGAGAAAAACCAAAGGAATCTTTACCCAAGCTTTGTCTCATACCAAAACATGTGTATTGATGGATATTCCAAGGTTGTTATCTCAGTGACCTAAAGTGTAGATTTCATGTAAAGTCTGAAGTGACGCCAACACAAACTCTCCTTCTCACTTCAGCTTCAACCTTTCAAGAGCTGTCCTGAAGGAAAACACTGTGCCACAAATCAAGAGAAGACTCGTGCTCCTCTTCATGCTGGGAATATGTTTGTCAGCAGGTGAAAAACCATCCAGATCCTCTCTCCCCCCCAAAAAACATGAACATTTTAACAACTAACTTGTTTGACATACACCTCAATTATTGGCCAGAGGAGCCTATGTAAATACATAATGACTCCCAGTTAACAAGGGATATCGTGCTTTTCTACCCTTGAAAAGGAACTATCAGCACAAAAACATTTCCTGACACGAGGCAGGAACCTTTCTGCTCTTTACATATTGTCCACAGATGTGTAAGGCTTTCACAGACCAGCCTTCACTGCCATAAAAGCCCAACAGCTGTTAATTGCTACATCAAGTCAGAGACAATAAGAGTGAAACACTTGATCCGTATACAATGCGATGTCTCACTCAACAGTTAAGGTTACATTAGTTATGAAGACAGCGTGACATTCAGCATATACAAGAGCAAGAAAAAAAACAACGTGTGTTTCAAATTTGAATATGATAGAATCCCGTACACATAAGATTGAATCTTTTCCACTGGGCGTGGATGAGTGAAGAAACACATTTTGTTTAGGTCTGGGCAAGATTTTAAGGAAGCCCTCAATCAGTAACACTATAAACACACCATTCCTGTCGAGGTGTCATTAGTAAGGCTGGAAGAAAGGCACAAATGTTGCTACTACGCTCGTCTTGCACAAGATGTGGTTTGATGATTGGACAAGAAGCCTTCAGCCAAATGTCATCTCAGTGAGTGGAAAACTACTTTTTAGAGAACCAGAATCTAAACAGGGCACTTGTGAAAAAGATGCAGCGGGACAATGAGGGCTTTTTATGAGGATTTCATGTTGAAAGACACCACCTCTTTCTTGGAAAAAAGTGGTAACAAGGTAAATCCATCCTGGCTCAAGAACAAATATACATTGCAATTTGCAGTTGTGCGCAGACGAGCTGAGGCCCCGGGCGTGCGGAGCCCAGTGGTGTTTCAAAAAGGACACGTGTGGATTCTGAGACACTTTGACTTCAGCACTTAAACACCCAGTCTGTGTAAAAGTGTGTGCCTTCAGCTAATATGTGTTGCAGTCTATTTACATGCATTGCAGTGTATTTACTTGCTACGCAACTACAGCCTGACGAGTAGGACTAAGCCAGTGTTTAGAATAACAGTTGTGAACGTAGTTAAATGCTGCCCCCATCTGTCAGTGGTTTACAACTACATGAAACCCCCAGAACCAGTCTCTCACCCACAGAGATAGCAACATTTTAATAGCTTTTGTTTAATGACATTTCTTTTTAAATTTGCTTCATCAGCGTTAACATTTTCATAGTGAGATGTAGCTCCATAAATCTACCACTGTTATTCAACATGGGTGGTGTTACTACATCAAAGGAAGAGTTTGATCTCTTCCTTCTGCAGCGTCCTCCTTCTGCCCTGAAAGCCCCTGGTGCCGTCAGGGCCCAGGGGCTGACGCAGCACTCTTTGCATCGAGTAGGGTCCTTTCAGGTGCCCCGCCAGCTTGGGGTTTAACGCAGTGGCTGCACATTTTCGCCTCAGCACCCAGGGGCTCTGAGAATTCTCTTTATCACAGTCTCCAAAGCACCAGTTCATCCTACCGTACTTCTGGTTCAACTGGCCGTAACAGTTGGAGGAGATCTGCCCGAGGGTTCCTTGCATGGAGCTATCCAAGGACTCCTTGGGCGTATCTGGATTCTCTGTAACTAGTGAGGAGGGCGCCTCCTGGACTGAATCCTCTGAGGTGGCAAGTGGATTTTCCTGGGAAGGTGTGTCCTCAGGCTGATCCTCGTTTTCCTCTGATAGTTCGTCCTTGGTGACGTGGTGCATTGACTGGAATCCCAAAGGTACCACACGAATGCCCTCACCATCAGACCTCTCCTCCTCTGCTTTCAGGGCACTGTAGGCCTTACGAACCGCCTCCAGGTGGTCAAACTTCACCACTGCACACAGATGTTGGCCAAGCTCTTTGTGACGCTTGGTATAGCACTGCAGCTCCTTGGGAAGCTCTTTGCCAGGATGCAGGATCCAGAATGAAGTAATGCTGCCGTAAACACGGAACTTTTGGAGGAGACTCTCTGCGAGCTCCAGGCCTCGGGCTGCTCCATCTTCTCTGGTTTTCTCCACAGAAAGGTTCCAGGCGAGGAGGAACTTGCTGGTCGGGGAACACAGCAGCCATTTGGGAAACGGCTCTATCCGCCTCACTTTGGTGCATTCATCATTCAGCTCCAGAAGTTCTGAGTACTCTGCTCCTGCTAGAGTCATGTACCAGTTTGTGGTCAGGACCTTTATCTGTGACAAACGGTGGCAACCTCAGTTTTGTTTGCATTGTACAGGATTTCTATTCAAAACTGGTGGAATGTAAACACTACTGAAAGCACATGCAATCTTTTTACCTTTTTCAAACAAGTGAGGAGCTTGAGGCTGACGTAGCCCTGCTTGTTCTTCTGCACATGTTTCAGCAGGAAGCCGTCTTCTGCCAGGTGGCCGTTGGAGAACAAATCCTCCAACTGGGCTTTAATCCTCAAGCAGAGCAACTCACCTTCACGGTCTTCTTCATCTTGGGCAGATTGTGCATCATCTCTACAAGAACACATGACTCAGCATCATGATATACCGCAATGTAGATTAGTCAGCCATATGCTTTCTAATTTCCTTACCCAATCGGATTACTCATGGTATCTTCTAGGGATAGCGATAAGACAGGTATTAAGCAGCAGGCTAGATAGACTTAATACTACTGAATGAAAAAAAATGTACCTGGACACAGTTCATATAACCACAATATCAGTTGGTTCTGTGGGATTCAAAACAACATTTTGTAAAATGCTACAAGCAGAATTCCACATTACACAACATCAACTCTACAAATAATAATAACTTGCTCTCAAAACAAAGTTACTCAATAAATGTTGAAAATAAAGGAAAAACTGGCATGTAAATAAACTTAACTCATAAACTTAATGATCAGTGCTAAAATGAAGGTCCAACAGAAAAAATAGCAATCTATCAGTATTATTATCAGAACACACAAAGAGCAACATCTTTAAATGTGCACAGCAATGTTGTTCAGAGCCAAGTGCACAATGAAAACAACATTTTGCTGGATTCCCAAATACACAATATTTAGCAGTACTAAAGTATAAAACAGCAACAGTAATCATCGTCTAAATCTGGCTTTATATGCTGCTTCTTAGCTTCTGTCTCCAGCATGCTAGTTACTGCTACTGCTGAAAACAACAACAAATCCGCCAGTTAAATGAGAATACATAGCCTGTTTTTTCTCTCCATGTTTTAACTAACATCCGCCTCTATATGTTACAACCATTACACGAAGGATAAATATACAAACCCAGTCTTTTCCACAGATCATCCCAACTGATTTTCCCTGTCACTGTTGTGTGACATCAACAGGCAGTAATTTAACAGGCGGTGTGGGCTGCTGGTGACTGAGCAACTTACTGAGGGGACGGAGATGACGAAGCCTTGCTATGAGCACACATGGATATGTACATACAGAAAGAGTGGGGTGAGGTAAAAATCCCCAAAATCATTAAAGAACCCGGATTAAAGATTAAATATTAGTGACTAAATAAGCAACAATTTAAAAATAAGCAAAAACATAAGTTTAGTCATTATATGATAAGAATTTAAGACTTTAAAAACCCAACAAATGCTAACATTAGCAATTAATTACATTGTCATTCATTCATCACTGTAATTTACTCTGCAGTGAGAGGTCAATTAAGATTTCATACACTTGTGAATCATCATTTTGAGTTACGGACAGGTGTAACTTTTGCATTCACAAAATGGGATGCATTGCATTGTGGGATTGATAGCATAGAGTAGTGTATGTGTCATGAATATATTCCCTCTAGTGAGGGGATTTTTGGGGGCACTGTATAATAAATACATTTCACACAAAGAAGTGGGACATTAGAATAAAATGGCAGACATTATTTAGTGAATAAGGGATTTCAGACATAACCTCTGCTTCATCAGGACTGTGTGGGTGCGATTTCATCTGTTCTGATTGACAGTGGTGTCTCCATGGAAACAAAAGCAAACAACCCAAAGACATTAGATTCTGATTCTTTAACTGCCTAATTCCGATTGGTCCGTGTGAATATGTGACATCATCTTTCTCCTACAGAGTCAGAGGAGCACAGACAAAAAACACAAATACAAGTGAGCAAACTCCATGTTGTTGAGGACTGAGATGTGGTAGAAAGCCATGGAAGAAAAAGCTAAAAAGTGGACCTTGAGTTAAGATTATTTTGTCAGAAATAATTTTATATTCGGCAAATAATGTAATGTGTTCACGTGGGACCCCACAGCTTACAGAAAGATGCTTAAGATAATTATTAATAATAATTTTCTGTAAAATAAAATAAGGGTGATATCTTTCAGATTTCCAAACTGCATTCCTACAAACACACAAACAAACTCTGAATCGGAACAATACGAAGCAGCTCTTAGAAATGCCTTAAAACAAAGGACACATGATAATGAAGTAAAACTATAACGGTTGTACATGGGAAATATTTTTCCTGGCATCAGAAGCTGAAGCAGACACAGCAAACCTGCATGTTCTTCACATTTAGTAAGCAGCAGGAACAAGAAACGAAGCGTCACAAGCCAAGATTTGTACAAAAACCCAATTATTTAACTTTATTAACATCAATGTTTTTTCTTTTTCATCAACAGTTTTTTTTAAATTCCAGTTCTTTATCAACAAATAGAAAACAGACTGTGTGTACAACAGATCGAACCCCTACAGCACTAAGCATTCACAAGGTAAAAATGAACATTTTTGTTTTTTCGCCAGCTTTTTCAAGTCCCCCCCTCCCTCCCACCACCACCACCACCGCCGCCACCACCACAACGTTTAGGCTTCTCAGATCAGACGCTCCCCTCCCGCGGCTCGTGTGGGAGAAAATGTGTGCTTGAGTGGTGCGATGGGCCCGCGCTGAGTGAGGAGTCGTCCATTTTGATGGATGGGGTGGGGGGTTGTGCTGTTTTTCCTCATTCAGACGGACGACCAGCTGTCAAAGTTACTATGGTAGTACAGTAGATACAACGGTGTTTCCATTAATACACACCCCCTAGGACGGCAGGCTCTCTGCAGTCTCTAGGGTTGGTAGATCAGCACGATTAATCCTTTTTAACAATATACCTTTGAAGCTGTGTATATATCTATGTGTAATCGTACATATATATATATATATATAATCAATCATAATTATATATATATATATATATATGTATATATATATATATATATATATTTATAGTTCTATTTCTGTATAAAATAATATCAGGTTTCAGTCCAAAGGGCCGAGTCTTTCCCTCAGGTAGGAATGGTTGATTCTGTACAGGTGGCAGCGTTCATTCTCTGCTCCTCAGCCCTCGTGAACCATTTCCGCTCTTTTGGTCTGTGTGGTTCAACTCCAGCAAATCAACCAGGCTAATGGGCAGCGAGGAGATGGGAGGGGACTTGAAGAGCAATTATATTCAGAGATCAGGGAGTTTATTTTCTGTCAACTACCATTTGGGTATAAAAGTCTGTTTTCCTCAGGTAAGTTCTCCGCTGTGGAGTATGAAGGCCTCAGTGCCATAGGCTTCTGATGAAAAACAAAGCAAAAACAAAACCCCAAAAATCGTGTGCTTTCCATTTCTGTACACCTCTGATTTAGTCTCTTGTTATCTGATTCACTTTTTGTTTTATAACTAGCTACCACATTTACAGAAGGACAAACTTCAACAAGTGTGTGCTCTGAAATCAATTTTTGTCAAAGTTGATTATTATAATTTTTTTTTTTTTTATCACAAACGGCAAGTGAAAAGGCAATTTTTTGAGTTATTGAACTGAGTAAGACCAAAAACAATATTTGACATAATATGAATAAAACAATGTCATGTGACAAAAGAAATCTGACAGCAGCTCAGAGAACAGTGGTCCTCTCGTATTAGTACCTAGGAACGTGTCAAAAATACATGTCCCTTGTGCTAAAGTACCCTAAAATAAAAATAACACGTACCGATTATGAATATAATGCACGCCCCAGGCTGGGCAGTTTAAGACAGAGGAAATGTCTGATGTTAAAACGATTATTCAAAACAACAAAATATGCTAAACAATAACGTTTGACATGAATCATAATATTGACAATAAAATTAGCATAAAAACAGAGAGGATGCTCTCTTAGTGCTACCAGTAGCCTTTGACAATCAGGGAGGTTTGGCTTCGACAGAGCAGAGAGGCGAGCTGCCGGTCTGTGCTGTCACATCTGTACAAGAGTCGTCATGTTTGTCATAGTCATTGTAATGTTTCCGTTATTATTTTTAAAGCAAAATCTCATGTGGTTGGCTACGTCGGCGTGGATCTCTGTAATTGATTGGTCGGGTCTGCAAGCGCGTCCCTTTTCTCCAGCCCCCACCCCCCCCGCGGTAGCTGCGAGGGGGGTTGGGTTTCATGGGGGGGGGGGGGTCAAGTGAGTGGATGGCGGCTGAGATGGGACACTTGGCACACACTCCTGAGAGGTTTGACCAGGGTAGCTGCTGGGAGTGGTTATGTTGCATAGTGGTCAAAGCTCCCCAGGTACTCCAACGCTGCCCTGTAGCACAACTGGTACTGGTCCTGGAGAGAAGGAGAAGTAAAAGGAACAGATCATTTTGCAGAGTTGGAGGAAGTGTTCAGATCTTAGCCTGGGAGCTTAACCATCATTATCTTGGTGTTAACAAGTGAAGCCAGGAACAGTTTGTTCATGTGAACCAGAGTATTCTCTGTATCTACAGCTGTGGTGTTTGTACTAGAGGCTCTAATATACTTTGTTGTATTTACAAAGGCTTTTAGGAAGCTTTGACACCGGACCTCTGTGAAAGTACAAGACGGGTTTGCTATGAGATTTCTGACGCAGCTCTAAAAAATGTAACCTTTAAGTTAAGTTTTGTAGGAAAGGCAAAAAAGGACGCTTTAGATAAGATCAAGTTTACACCGTAAAAATATACGATAGTGACTTTGGAATACTGACAAATCCCGTCACCGCGGCGTGAACCTGTCCTTACCTCGGTCTGAACCATGGCAGGCCGCTGGGTGCGAAGCGTCTTCACTGTCTGGAAGAGGTCGACCACTCCTTCGTACCTCATCCTCTCCAGCACGATGCTGAGGGTGATGAAGACTCCGGTCCTGCCCACCCCGGCACTGAGGAGACACACACAAACACACATACAGTCTTTATTACAACTCCTGTCTATGGCTCGAAAACTTTAGAGACTTTAATATTTAAAATGAAGGAATTAAACTAATTGTACTTTGGCAACTAATCGTGCTCTCAATGAGAAAACCAACATGTGTTTTATTAAAAAATGGACTGAACTGTAAGTAGCATGAATGTTGTTACCTTTGTTCTTACAACGAACTGTATACATAATACAGTTTAACAGCACTACATACTACAACCTCTAAGAGTTTTTACAAAAAATTTACATTATAACCTATATGAGAGGACTTATTGCAAAGCTAATGCATTAGACTGCACAACTTTCAGCCACCTAATAAATAAATAAATAAATAATACACTGGCAATTTCTGTGAAAGGTTTTTAAATAAATACAATTTAAATGGGTTTTTTCACACAAGATGATCTAAAAGTGTGTAAGGATCAAAGTGCAGACAATCACAGGAAATCTGAAATTTGGAATCCGTCCTTCTCATTATGTCAATTGCTTGCACTGAACAGATTGTATACCATTTGAAAACTGCAGAGAGAATAATAAGAACTCTGCTGCTGCATAATCAAAACTCAAACAGTAAAACACTGCAATCCTGCACAGAGTCGTGAAGCAGCAGCCGTTTAGGTTTAATCTGTGCCACTTTACCTGCAGTGTACAGTGATTGGTCCATCCTGTCCAAACTGTTCCTTGGTTTTGTGCACTTGTCCAATGAAATCAATGAAGCCTTCCCCAGTTTTTGGCACTCCTTGCTCGGGCCAGTCGGTGAACTGGAACTGGCGGATTGTTCTGGACTGGCCGTCCTGTGAGGCAGACAACACGAGGTTTAAGTGCGTTTAAGAGGCACAGCGCAGTGATAAGAAGAAAATCTGACAGTAAGGTGCTGTATATTATTCAGCTTTCTTTGATGCTTTCAATGTATCTCTATAAGCAAATGACACTCTCTCTCTCTATATATGTGTGTGTGTATATATATATATATATATATATATATATATATATATACATAAATATATGTGAAAGAAGGAGTGGATGTGGGATTAGAGTGTTGCTGTGCTGTGGGCCTTCTGATGACAGTAAAGTATATTTATAGCCCATTGAAAATACTGCATCACAGGGAGTTGCAGTACTGGCCCTCGGGGATTGGATGCTATGCTTTTCATGTATTTTCACAGTGATCTCGAAACACACATCAGCTCACACACACACACCAGCTCACACACACACACACACACACACACGCTCACACACACACACACACACACACACACAC
>JAVQJL010017533.1:0-16336 GCA_036024295.1 Nannoperca obscura | reverse complement strand
TATTCTACTGTTTATTGTTCTTTTCTCAATAACTTTATTGAGCAGTGCAACTGTACAAAAAGCAATTTCCCTTCAGGGATCAATAAAGTATTCTGATTCTGATTCTGACTCAAACATCAGTTAAGCTGGCAGTTACCTCGAACTAATCATCATCATCATCATCATCATCATCATACAATCATTTGATGTGACAATTAGGGAAAAAAGCTCTGTAGTAAATGTTTACTTTTCCCACGTTCAATTGTTACCATATAAATCACTGTGAAATTATAGTTTTAGGGTAGATGCACACTACAAGAACCAGATTCTAGCCATCTTTATTCACAACTGTATCACCCCACACAATATACAGGGCAGAGGAGAAAATCCTGTCATGTTCTTTTTAAGAGACTTTCATGTTGAGTCTTCCCACGAAAATGAACTGCAGCAAGGTACAAATGTCCCCAACATTTGGTAAAATAGGGCAGAAACAGAAATTACAGGTTTGATTCAAGTTGGCAAGCTGCGTGTCTCTCAAGCCCTCGGCAGTGATGGCCTGGCTACTGTGTCAGCAGAAATACAGAACCTGCTCTGCTGCGAATTTGAATCAGGAAAACTGATTTGATTTGGTTTGCTCTAAACGAGGCTGAGGGAGGAAAGATAGAAATTATGTGAATGTTTGTGCAAAAGACGAACAAGAAGTAGTGAATGTGTACTGGAGAGTAATTCAGTTTCTTCAAAACAACGGCCTTAACACTGGTTGAAGTGTGTGAGTGTAATGACTTACTCTTTCTCCCTTATCGCCTTTGGTACCAGCAGGACCCTGGAATAGAAAAGCACAGGAGGAGAATAAACATGCGACTGGGATGTGCACTCATCTCTCTCATCCCTCTTCCCCTTTAATGTCTCCACCTGATCACTCTCCATCTCTCTCCTTTTCTTTATGCCTCTTCATTACACACTTTTTCATCTCTGATATAACAGGTGTTATAACAAATGCATTTACATTTTGCCGAAAGGCAACACACACACGTCCATAGGCTTGTGTGCCCACAAACAGAGTCATTTCTGTGTTCTGGAAGGGCTGGCTTTTTGCTACTGCCAACACTGTAAAGCACACAGATGCATATCTGATCACAGCACACACAAAAACCTGCCAAGCACACAAAGCCGGTGCACTCACATCACAAAGTGTAATGCATTGTAATCTAGAGGCAAATAAAAGACAAATATTTCCTGGCCATAGAACCATGTGCTGATATGATAAATATCAGTTTGATGCTGTTACAGCTTTTGAATAAAGGCTTGTTTATCTTGGGGGAAAGATGTCCTTCACCACCGACTGACTGGCTGGCTTTGTGTGAGTGGGTTGGTGGATAAGGAAGATAGAGAAAATGTGTGTGTGCAGGCCTGGCATATCATATGCATATTATATTGCAGATGATAGAAATCCCGAGCCAACATTCGACACAGCCGCTGAATTGGAGTGCAGGTCTTCACAATAAACGTCTTCTCCTGGACCTCCTCTGTGTGTCTGTCTGGATCTCCTGAGTCTTCCTGGGCATATAAATGTCTACTGTCTTATCAATGTGACATGAGAAAACCGAATCAAACTGTGGAAGAGCCAAAGCAAGTATGTGAACTTAAAAAGGACAGAGTATCTCACATAAAAATCAGATTTATTTTATTATTTTATCAAAACCTTCTTCCCACAGTGCCCTGTATATGCCTGTCCAAATTACAGAGTCAATATTTTTTCCCTCAAATTTTTTTACAGTTCATCCGCAGAGAGAAGTACGTGTATTCCCTCCTGCGCAGCACTTCAATGTGGACTGATAAAACAGTCACAAGAAGATGGCTGCTTTTTATCCTTTTTAACTGGCAAACATAAGGTGGCTTGCTACCAAGTCAAGCAAGATGCATTTAAAAACCCTCAGGTGGCTGAGACACTGGAAACCACATTCAGATTCACATTTTTGTGCAGGTCAGACATTCATTTGAATGCATTGCTGCACAAGCAGGGCATCATCAAGTGCTACAACAACATGGTAGACTTGTAAGGCCAGCTGTAAACACAGGTATATGAGAGTCAATGAAACAGTAAAAGAAGTTTAATCACTAATCCAAATGCCTAATCAAGATGGATTTTGATGCTATCGACCAGGGTTATCTGCCACATATACGTCATCAAGACAATTTGGACCAGTTGACCAGAGATTCTCATATAGACTGCAAAGACCTGACAATAAGCTCCAAATAAAATATGTTTGTTTTGGACTGTATTACGAAGTTCTATAAATATTGATCTTGATAGATGGACCATAACATTTCCAGATGAATCATATAATTTCTAAAACAGAGCTGTTTTGTGTTTCACATTAGATGCTGGGACATAATCCTGCTTCTCTGCATCTTTACACTCTATCTTGGCTTCATTGGTATAAATCCACTGTCCTTCAACACATTTCTCAGTGCAGTGAGACAGATGTCAGGCACTTTTGTTTCCACCTCAGCAAAACTGGTAGGACTGACTTCCACGTCTTGAGGCCAGTTGCGACACAATGAAGCAAAATGCTAAATTTCCCTGCAGATTTAAATAGCTGCTGCTTTAGATAAAAAACACTTGTTTAAGAAGAAAATATCCTCTTGCAGCAGAAACCTGGCGAAGGGTCGCAGGGGGCAGAACAGGGAATGAATCAGCAATTTAAAGTTGAGATTAAGTTTGAAACTAAAAGTTTGTGATATTTGGCTTGGGAAAGTGTCTCAATTTGTGTGTGTTTTCTTTATGTGGGGCATCTGTGTCTTGTACGTGAGAGAGATGAGGCAGATGTGATCTCTCCCTGCTTTTTTTTTTGTATATGTGTGTGTGTGACGGGGAGAGAGTGTCTGTAAGTGATTTATATCTCTCTCTCTCTGAGCCAACAGTTGCTGCTGGCCTGCAGAGCTGACCCGAGACTAGATTAGCTGTCACCAACATCACAGTATCATCTGTTCCTGTTAGCATTACACAAAGTTTGGAACCCAACATTTTCTCCTCCACTTCCTTTTCTGTGCTTTTGTTGAGTCACTTGCACATCTTTCTTCTTCTTTTGCGGAGCTTAACACAATCTGACTCACTGTACTATTTATTCTTCCTTTAAATGTCACCTTATGAGATAAGTGTACCAGGATTTGTCTTTTGGATATTCTAAAAGAGATCAGCCTTATTAGCAAAGCTAACCTGTGACTCAATGATACCTTTGTTATTATGAGGCTTGTCTCCAATAATAACCGGCTGTTTCCAGTTAGCAGAAGGGAGATCAGGAAGTGCAACAGAAAGAAAATAAACAATCCGCGAAGCATGAGCTCCTTGTCAGCGTTGAAACCAAACTACATGGTTATTTATATTTAAACAAATTTGTTACTTTACGTGATGCTGTTTAGATTATTGGTGTTCTCCTGTAAATGCAGGGAGGCATGATGGGAGAAAAACATCTGAAGAGGAGCAATTGGAGAGGGACGAAGAGGAGGAAGAAGTGGAGAGGTCAGGTCCTCCGTGTTTCATTGGTAATTTAGATAAGTTATGTCAAACTCCGCTGAGTGGAGGGATAATGTGTGCATCTAATTCATAGCCAACACCATAGTTAAACCAAACATGTATTTAAAGTTCCTAAATCTTGTTTGGGTTTTATATGAAGGTTGGTTGATGAGGTTTAGGTCACAGTAACACTCTGATACTATGTTGTATGTATTTCAATGGAGTTCTTTCTTGTCTGGAGCAAACTAAATATTTTCACTCACAGGAAGTCCTTGATCTCCTTGAAGCCCTGCTGACCCACCAGATCCTGGAGCTCCTGGTGCTCCCGGGGATCCCTGAGAGAAAGATACAATAGAGGCAGAAGGAAGGTGACAGGAAGCAGAAGGATCAGTCAGCATATGTATCAGGGTAATTTGCCAAACAAAATGATGCTGAGAATAATAAGAAAAAAGACTTACACCGGGTCCAGGAGGTCCTTGACGTCCCTGTGGTCCATTATTACCTGGCAGACCCTGAGACACGCAGATAAATATCTGCTCAGTATATTCTCAGTGTATTAAACATTAAGTGCACTCATAATTGTAGGTTGAACTTTGTTTTGCACAAGATGTGTGTAAATGGCCTGAGGAATTTCCTGCATGTCTCCAGACTAAACCGACAGTAACACTGTTATTTTCTAACGCAATTAACATACAGGCTACTGATGGAAACTCAGTAGCCCAACCTCAACCTACTTTAGTCCAACCTCAAAATCTGCCAACAACTGCCTCCAATCAAACCTTTATGTTTGGTTTTACTTTTAGACAGCTTGTACAAAACGCAGGTGCATTCTTCTTGACTGTTGGCCTTTTCACAATAAGACATTTTTCACAATCTGTATTCCAGTTGCCTCAAGGTGTTTAAAACAAAACCCTGCCGTTTAATGTCTTCTCCATGATGCTGTGGTTTGAAGAGAACACATGAATATGTAGGTCTGTTTTTGTCAATGTATGGCATATAATAACATCATATATAATAACATGATCATGGATTTGTTGTAGTTCAATATTTATGGGTAATTCAAATTGAGCACATTCAGTGCTATTAATACATATTTCTGAAGCTGAACTCCTGGAAAACCGCTTAAACCTGAGGTTAAGCTAATCCTTTCATTTGAGCTTGGATGTCTGAAGTTACTTTGTGGTCACACATTAAGCCTGATGCCCTTTCAACATGGACAGTCTTCTTATACAATACTCAGTTTAACCTGTTCAACGGTACAAGCCGCGAATTAAAAACAATGAAATGGCATAAAAAATAAGAATGACACAGCTGAGAATACAGTGTGCTAGATATTTGAATGAAAATGTGTTAATCAAAAGTTTTCTCTGATTTCTAACACTATTTATTCATTTTTCCCATATCCCATATTGAGAGTAACAAATTAATTTCTATATTTTAATGACAGAAAAGGCATGTCATATTACAGTGAACTTAAATATGTGGGTGTGGTAGTGCACTGCAAAAATATAAGAATCAAGAAAAAAATGTATATAAGTAAAAAAATATCCACAAGCAAAATATATTATTAGAACAAGAAGTCAGAATATATACTTATGAAAAACATTAGCAATCAAGATGCCACAACATATTTTTTAAGTGAAACATTCAAAATGAATTGCAGTTTCTAAATCTGAAGACACATCATGACATCACATCATGAGGAGGGCAGGCAGCCTTCCACCTAAGGAGGATTAGTTGTTGAGCTAACAATGAAGCGAATACTACAGCTTTCATTTTCTCTGATTTCTTAGCAGGTATTCTTGATATGTTTTATGTCTTGCTTGTAAAGTTTTTCTAATCCCGTATGGTCAGACAAAGTGAGACAGCACAGGAAATTCCCCTGTGGCACATCAATCTTAGTTAGATTCCGCTGGGGATCTTCCTTCCAAATAAATAACCCCCCCCCCCCCCCCCCCCAAAAAAAAGTGTGGCATCAGAAAACCTCCTCTGCAAAAGTCACTCTGGTGTCACACAGGAAACACTCCGCCTGGTGAACCCACTCATGGGACTGTGGAGGAGGCCTTAGTTCCTCCCAAAATCCAAGTCTGACAATGTCACATACTTTTTACTACAAAATCCCTTTAAACTGCTGAAGCCGAAGTACATCTGGAACATGAAGAATCCCCATCTTTAGACAAAAAAACATCACAGAATTTCCCACTGTGAAGCACACCAGCATTATATGTGACATTGGGATAAGAGTCAGATAGGTGTCACTCTATAAACACTCCAAGTACTGCTTATATTATAATCCAGAACTTATCAATATTTTTCTAATATTCAAAATAAAATGTAACCTCCTGCCTTCTCTCAGAGGGGTCAGATTTATGGAAATGTATCAGTGCTGTTAAATTTTGAGAGTCAAGCTGCAACAGGTTTACCAATCTGACCTATAGTCTAAAAAACCGGCGTGAGGCTAATCTAATTCAGAGTTTTGTATGCATGCTGAAATAGTGCAGGTTAAATCTGTAACAATAATTTACTTTTTATTTATATTAAACTTTCTTTGCAAAGGGCAATGAGGTGAACTTGGATGCTCAAGCAAAACATTGATGGGAAATATACCTTTTCAGTGTTGGATAATTTAGTCAGCAGTAAATCTTAAATAGTAAAATGTATATTTTGGGTCTCTATATGACACAAGTGCCAACATGTTTTTATGAGCATGTATCTTGGAGAAAAATAGCTAGATCTACACAATTTGGTCCTGAGTTAAAAAAGTTCTGTAATGCAAGAATCAATGACAAAATAAAGATTTATAGCTTTGCTTGATCTATTTCACTGTGATAAATAAAGCACCCAGGAGACTGTTGTTTTAACTGATCTAACTGGCCGCTGCAGTTCAGTCTTGGCCGGACTTTTTCACACTGAGCCAGGCTGTTTTTGGCTTTTTTGCACCTCACAAAAAGTTGTATAGTGTGTATGCACAGTGGACCAGTGCGATACTGATATGTTTGACTGTGAATCAGCAATGGGCTATCTACTTTCCCTGTTCTGCTGGGATAACCCCCCTGTTGCTGTTCTCAATTATATTATACTTTCTATATCGCTGTCAAATGCACAGTGATAGCAGAAATTGCTGTTGCATTGATAACCTCTTGTGAATTGATTCTCATCAGTATTCACTGCGTCCCCTTCCCTACTGCTTTCAATGCATCTACTGAAAAAGAAAACAAATATTTAGAAGGAATTCAGCCTGTGCATGCTGCTGGAAACATCAGAGTGTGACGCTGCGGTAATTCTGCAGCAATAAAAGTACTGACTTGAAATGTTTCCTGTCGTGTATGGAAACTAAATTATAATTTGCTTTTTGTTATTCTACAAACAATGTGGAATTTCTGTCGCCTCTACAACAATCACAAATATAAAACACACACCAGATCTGTAGCATCTTGACGGGAGGCCTGTCATCAGTGCTGCAAACGGGATGTCTTTCCCAATTTAGAAACAGTTAACATCTCTCCCTGATTAGCAATTTCACATGATTGCACTCAAAACTTATATTAGTAAATATGTACTGTATTCTGTGAGTGTGGGTGTGTTAGACGACTGGATTCAGTAAAACTGCTGAACAGGGCTGTATACTGCGTCATAAAAACATCTAACCGTGAAGACTTGAACACTTCTTGCATTGGTTTAGGATTGGATTGAATGGATCTGGACTAACAGACAGCGTTTAGATAACATAACCAAAGATAACAGCTCAGGAATGAAACAAACAGCAATTAAAAGAAATGTGTGGCTGTAAAAAAATCTATTAATATTCTCTCAAACATAAGCTTTCTGATGAGGAGTTTTTTAATATGACTCTGTATGCCGTAACATTTTCTAGATCAACATGTTTTCCTTGTAAATCCAATACAGTGTTCTTTACGATCTATAGTAGCCGTAAGAAGAACTATGTCTTAAGGTCATTACTACCACCAGTTTCAGCATTCAGGTTGCTCCCGATTAAAGTATTATTGACAATGAAACATAGTGACCATTGGATAGTTTAGCAACACCTTTGAGCCAAATGGAGACACAAACTTTTTGATTTTAATTTGTTCGTAAAATATGGTTATATTCAGATAACATAACATATCAAAACTCGATTGGCATCTTTAATTAAACCAAAAACAGAATGTGAGTAAATGCTTTTCTTGCTAAAGGTTCATGAACTCCAAACCTATCTGGCAGTGTGAGAAGAAACTCCAGCCAACACACAAGTGTCCTGAAGGAATCCACATGACAAGCCTGACAACTACGTATGACTTCTCCTGAAAACTATCACGGAGGGGATGAGCGTCTGGACCCCAGTCAGCCAACAAAGAGACAGCAGATGGATTATGTGTCGAGTCTTTCACCTCACCAGGAGCCGGGCCAGGACAAAACTCTTCTGTTATCATATTACGTATTTGGATAAAGCCTCCACTTTCTGCTTGCCGACACGTTACGCTCTGGCTGCGTTGCTGTTTTCCTTTTTACAGCCCAGTTGGGTATTGTAAGGCCTAATTCCTCTGTCAGCATCAACGACAGGCAGCTGGTATCACAGAGCCTTTATGAATGGGATCTCATCTATGGTGAATGTTTTAAAGCTGGGCAGTCTGTTTTATACAACAGGGGGAAGACTTGTACGGTTTTATGAAGACACATAAAACCAAACAGACAAACACAGCTGGACATTAAGATACAGTACATTGCTGGAATTGTACCAAAAATATGTTCACAAGAGACAAACTAGGGAAAACAAAAATAACTATTGTGTGTATCTTAAAGAACATCTAAAATCTCAAATAAGAACAAAGATTGTGCAAATGTTTTTGCATTGTCCACTTTTAATGAATTTCCTTGTCCTTGCTCATTCAAACTTATCTTTACACATCTTCTTGTGACCTCACCATTGCTATATACATGTACTATCTGTATAAAAATCACAGAAGCTGATTGTAGATTATAGTTTTGAAAAACCATTTATAGTTGGAGTACTAACATTGAACAAATGTAAGATACCAGATTATGAACAAATCAGTCAGTCCTTGTTTTTAATAAGTCCCAATATGGTGGGTTAAAACACTTTTTACCTCACATTTTCCAAAAGATAGAAACCTTTTTCTAAACTCTAAACTGTTTTCTCCAAACAATTTCAAAATGGCTTGTTTTCATATAGTCCCTTCTTCAACTAGTAATAATGGTGTCAATTTTTCTTTGCCCATTGTATGATTTTATTTATTTACACCAAAACAACTACCTTTGTGTTTTTTATACCTCATTTAACTCAAAACAAAATAAAAATGTATTTTTTTCTACATCTCTACATACAATATCCCTATCTACATATACTCTGACATAGATACTGTAGTAGAATAGATATGTATCCCAAAATCACTATACTGTATATCCCCAAGAACCACTGAAGTATACTGTGTAACAGTAATCAATAGAGGTAATGCTGGAGTATTATCTTACCCTTGCTCCTGGGGGGCCGTCTCTACCAGGGGAGCCCGGGCTTCCAGGAACACCCTAAACAAAACACAAACAAGCAGGTTTCAACCACTCTCACAGCACTGACTGTGGTTCACATACAACACAGTTAAAGATATAAAAATGAAAAAGAAAGCAGCATTTAAACTGCTATTGTAAAGTTTTTGTGACGGCAAAAAAGATCTGTGTTGCCATTTCTTAAGATCTGTTTTTTTGATTTACTTCAGGTATTAATTCTAGTGCATTACAGAATCTCAAATTTTTAAAGGGTATTTAATCTGTCAAATTGCATGCAGTATATAACAAGGAATGTCTTTTTTTTCTAATAATAATTAAAATGCACATACACATTCAAGCAAAGGTCAAAAGGAGATAAGGGTTTGCTGTCTTGCTCAACGAGGCTTTGACAGCAGTGGACGTTAATGTGATTTGTGGAAAGAGCCTACCTCTAACCCTCAGGTACAGGACGGTCTCTATACCAGCAGGCCACCCTGCTGCTCCATCTCCTGCCCCATTTCCCCTTCATCCACCTTTCTGCAGGTCAATGCTCACAGCCCATTCCAAAATACAGTCATGGATTAAGTGTTGAGGTGATTTATCTCTGCACTCCAGTATTAGTGGAGAGCTCATAAAACAGGACAGGTAACACTGTTAAAAGGTTCTACAAATTATAGGACAGGGTCGCAGAGGACATGCCTTGTATGATTAATATTGTGCCATTGTTTAGATGTTGGCTGATGTGCATTCTCCCAAGACATTGGCAATAATATCTCTCCTGAATCCACACACACACACACACACACAATTTGTCACTTCTATTAAGAAAGAAAACTTTAAGGAATCAATTTCACACTAAAATGACTAGAGAAAAAAAGATAAGAAAGTTTTTGAATAACACTATTTAGTGCTTAAAAGCAGACATGTCTATAACACCAGAATGTAGTTATAGGCAAACAGAAGACATTATTAAGTGTTGATTTATGTACTTGTCAACAAATATATATCCTTCTGTGAAGCATTGACTACTACTAACAGATGACAAATTAATAACTGATTATTAACTAATTAAAAATTAAGATGTGTTAATGTGTGTAACTACATATCACTATATAACAGCTATGTTATATTCTAAATAACTTTAACTTTTTATATACCAGATGTGGATGCTTCATACCAGAAGTTAATTGTTGAAACATTTATAAATAAGTTTAAATGTCCTTATATCTGCTTACAGATAAATGTTTTAATACTTAATTACCCTAAAAAATTAAGGTAAAGTGTTCCCAGTTTTTGTTGTGTAACTGGCATGTACGTCAGGATACAAGCACACAAACACTATACACACCAATCTGAGCCACAGATGAAAACACACACACACACACACACGCACAGCGGTGAGTTGGTTGGTATCCAACAGAATAACAGAGTGCCAACTACATACATCTGCAGAAGATCTAGAAGGTGACCAAGTTTAAATTATTGCCACACCCACACACACACATATAAAAAAAGTGAGAGAGATGAGGATGAACAAACACACATGAATACAAACACACTCTTTGCTATTCATTGCAGCTGCATTTTTTTCACTATCAAATTGAAAAAGAGGTGGAGGGAACGCTGATGACAAGGTTACATTGTATTTACTGCAGCGAGAGACAAAGAGAGAGAGAGAGGGAGAGAGAGAGAGAGAGAGAGAGAGAGATAATTGATGCTTTAGAGTTGTGATATTCTCTGTGGTCCCTCGTATATTACAACAGGGCCCTGGAAGCTACAATATTCCCCCACTGAGCCACACACCCACACCCATTCATATTCCTCTCTCTGACAAAACACATTATTACCCACTAACATAGTGCGGCACAGGGCAGCACTGCCAGCTTTTATTAATAGGACTATGCAGGCAGAGAGAGAGCTAGATAGTGCTGCATCAGGTAGTGTGGCAGCTCTGGGTGAGCTGGTCCAGAGACGAGTTGTTTTCTCCTCATGAGAAGAGGTTATTTCCGATTCTTCTCTGAACAAAACTGTGAGGAGAATTAAACAGGTGTGGTAGAAAACACACACATACTTCCAATCAGTGACTGAATTCTCAGCTCATCAACTAACAACACTCTCAGCAAAAGAAACGGATTCAAGTCATTTCCTGAGCCAGATGAATACATATAAATAGATGATAAAAATCCTGAAAGAACTCTAATAATCAGGCACATGATTATCAGCATCAGCATAACAACACATTGTATTTACAGCTGCCTCTGCCAACAACACTTTATCTGCATCAGCACTATAATAAACACCTGTCCAATACAGTAAATATTGCCATTATCATCATCATCATCATAAAATGTAGTCTTATGATTAAGACCCCGTTGACACAAAATACTAGTAATTATTCAGCATTACTACCCAGCCACTAAATCTACTCTAAAACGTTAATAAAGATACCCTGTAGAGTGTGACCACCATACTGAAGCACATGATTAAAGTGGGAGGTTATTAAAGGAATCCATTAGAAAGTGACCACCCCATCATACTACAGTGCGCTCTGAATGCAGATCGATGTATCAGTTTGACATGATCTGTGATCGGCAGATGGGAGCAGTGACTGTAACCAGTTGTGCTCTGGTGTGGAAAGAAAAATAATAGCGCTCCTTAATGCTGTCTGCAGGAGCTGTCCCTCAAAATCAAAACTTTTGCACTGTCAGCTCCACATGGAGAGCCTGACTGCAGCTAAATCTGGTTGTAATGAATTTAAAATTAGTTTATCTGCTCGTACTCTGAAATTTCTTATACCTATACAGCTCGCTGTTGTAGTAGCTTATCCCCAGATGCAGTGGGTATAAAAAAAAAAAAAAGATCTGCACCTTCTTACCTGTGAGTTTAGGTGTTAACCACTGACATAATGATTGTCAAGCGAGTACATATTAAATATATATATGGTCATGCAGAAATATATTACAGTCCTCACCTAAGTCAGAATGAATAGCACATCTGTGACATGCTCTAATGAATCTGTCCACCATCTTCTTTAATCTGCTCACACAGCGATGGACGGCACTAGGTAAATAAATACTGTGCGTGTAAAAGGGTTCCTGCTTAGTTCAAACCTCACTGGAGTTTCTCAAGGGGGAAAGACATTCCATCTCTTTGCTTTCATCATAAGCTTGATGAAAGCAAAAGTATTTTTAGACCTGCACTGTCTCAAACTAGCAGATAGAGCTGCATCAGGATCTACCTCAAATGGCTTCCACATTCTTCGCTTTCAAACTATCACTTAAAGTAAATTCAGCAAAACAAATGTCTTGCGACATATAGAAGAAAGTAGGAAGCTTAATGGAAATGTGCGCAATTTTTTTGTACTAGGATATAAAGGATATTTTAATGATCAAATGTAGTGCTAATGAGGTAATCAGCCAAAACAGTAAAAGTGATAAAAGAATTGTTGAAAATGTTCTGTCAGGGAGCACTCTGCAACACAGTAACCCATGTATTCCATGTACTAGTACTGTTAAAAGTTAAAGGCTGCCTTGGGAGATATATTGCAACTCTGTCTTTACATATCATTTATCCCCTATGAGTCCATTTATATCACTATAATGAACAATAACACGTGTTGCCTGTGTGTTTTATCTAGTCCCCTGTGAACTACTGTATCTTTTTATTTACATATGTCATGTATTTCATGAATACAATCATATTTAATTGTATTAAATGTTAAATGGGAATGAAGTAGCACAGATTATTTAAACTGAATAGATCTCTTCTTAGGATTGTGAGAAGTTTGTGTGTGAGTGTGTGTTTAGGCTGGGCTTGATTGGCCCTCTTGTTGCACCAGAGTTATACAAATTTCTATTGGTTACATGAAAGATTTCTCTTGGTACAGAGTTACTACAACAATGACTCTGTCCTTGCTGATGTCCAAGGCTCCCAGTAGAACACTATCAAATTAATTCAGTATTAACTCTGATTGGTTCACTGCACAATAATGGAGACGCTGGTAATGATTATTCACATCTCGATGATTCCATTAGACCGCTCTGTGTATGTGTCCACGTGCACGTCAGCAACACAACAGTCCACACGCATGCACGCGCACACACACACACACACACACACACACACACACACACACACACACACACACACACACACAGAGTGCTACTAACCAACCTTTATCTCCACTGTCCTGGGCTTTCACTCTTCAAAACTGTACAACAAATCCAAGCTTACACAAAACTTAATACAGACATTATACTGCACAGTCTTTAAGCTGCATGTAATAGTTAGTGCTAATAGTAAATATTTTGTAGATAAATGTATACATTTCTCATGGCCCTTTACCTTCAGGAAAATAAGGATAACCAAATGTAGTAGATACTGTGTTACCGGTTTGTTTATGCTTGCACTTACTGCACTCGCAGACAGAGGAGATAGCTAAATCCAATTAGGATGGATAAGAGTTTTTAAGTTTTGTATATATGTTCTATGGGAATTATTTCTTTTGGTGAAATAAATCAGCCTAAAAAGGAATTACTAGCTCTCCATCAGCCATAGTGAAACTTCTAATGCTTCAGTAGATAATGCTCTCTGGGCACCCAGACAGATATTCACTATTCACATAAACAAGTCAACAAATTTCCATTTCACAAGCCTAGCTAGATGGACCAGTTTTAATTCTTGCTATATGGCCTGAATAATAGGTATTGTCTTTCTTTTTCCCCTGCACAATTTCACACACAGGTTGTTTGTCCACCTCAAAAATGAGATCACATGAAGAAATAAATGTTTGATTTAAATGGATTTAAATTGAAGAAATATGCCTTTATAGGGCAACAAGTCTAATTTCTGTGAGCCTACAGGGCCAGGGCACCTCAGTGATAATGGCTGTGGGACTCATTTTGTATTCTTCACACATATGCACAAAGGAGAACAATTTATAAACATAGCACACGTGTGTGCGTGCTTAGCATATTTAGTGACACAGGAGAAATCATTGCATATGGAAAATAGATACCCCTCTGGGTTCTACTTCGTAATGTCGGAAATCATATCAACGCGCCCCAACACACACTTCACCTCTGTGTCTTACTATTGGGTCCATTTTTATTGGATATATTGTCTTACCATTAGTCCAGCTGGACCGATCTCTCCTCTCTCTCCCTTCTCCCCGGCAGCACCCTGTGAAACAAACAATGTCATTACATCTCAGCTGGACCAGCGGTCGAACCGATAGCTACCAAAGTACTGGAAAAACCAACATCAGTTATCTTAATAAGATGCTGGGCAATACAGCAGCTTCAGTGTGCTTTGGACAAGAGTGTCTGAAACCTATTCATCAACATTTGTCAGTTTATAGTGACAGGTGGTTGACAGCTCAATACTACATCCGTTTCTAACTGCACACATTTTGTGACCTTACTGGTGACAGGTGGGAGTGAAATGGCAAACAGCACACCTTTTGTGACTAAATTTCCATCATAATTCAATGTAGCAGGGATACTTGAAAATAACAGAAATGTTCGTTCTTGTGCCAGTTTTGTTTCTACATTTTATCATAAACGCATTCCAGCTAAACATTAGAGATGTAGTTGTTTGTTTTGAGAATTATGCTGACACTATGTATATGTTGAAATTATCAAATAATTGTGGACATTTCCTAGACTCCTAATATAACAATATACTGCCTTTAAGTATGCACACACAAGCAAAGTCTTACCGGGGGGCCCTGGATAGAGAGACCACTGGGTCCCTGAGGACCAGGTGGCCCTGAGGGTCCAGCAGGGCCCATCTCTCCCACTGACCCTTGAGGTCCCTGTGAAAACAATTTCAAATGTTCAAAGTAAATTCTTTAAGTATCTTTAAGCAACATGGATGAGAATTCCTTTAACTGTTCAGAAAGTATGGAAATGAAATAACTTCAGTTTCATGACAGTTAGCAAACTCCAAATGAAGATCATGTGATATGATGAAAAAAAAACAGAACAGTTACTAAATGGACCTTACTGTAAGACACTGTGAGGAGTTGTCAGCACAAAGCATAATTTAGTAAGGATTCCAGT
The DNA here is from genome assembly GCA_036024295.1 of Nannoperca obscura. Taxonomy (NCBI): domain Eukaryota; kingdom Metazoa; phylum Chordata; class Actinopteri; order Centrarchiformes; family Percichthyidae; genus Nannoperca; species Nannoperca obscura. The sequence continues at coordinate 1,276 of JAVQJL010017533.1, read as the reverse complement.
TTTGATTGCTAATCAGCTCATTAATCAATAACGCCACCAACCCATGTTCACTCTGGTGAAGCCAAAGACAATTTTCCACATCATGGACTTAGTTAGACAAGTTATAACCTAACCTAATACCACATATTCATGAAATGCATTTTAACCACTGTATAAATTAGTAATCCCTCTGCTGTCAGTTATAGCAATGTGGCACCAAGGTAGCACTTTAAAGTATATGCAAGTTACATTTAATTTGCAGAAATATAAAAAATATCAAATCTACATGACATTTCCAGGTCTTAGCTACGCGGTTTTAGTTCGTATTATAATTGTTTGTTTATTATATGACAATGTTATGCTTATATCCACTGAGGTAATGGATGTGTGCCCATTTCCTCAAAGGCTGCACCTTCTCAACACATGCATTGTCCAAAAAGTTAAAACTACAAACTCTGGTCAACGTCATTACTACTTGGGGGGCTTTAGCTACCATTGGCTGCTTCCATAATGAGATCTACTACAGCAAATAGATTTAGACACTAGTCCATCCATCTGTAATCAGGTTGTGCCAGTGTGGCAACTTATTTGATCCATATGTACGAACTGCAGACAGGTTTCCTGCAGTGAGAGTCAGAGAAGAGAAATTCCTGCAAACCGCCACAGATTGGCAGCACTTGAAGCTTGTTGGCTCAGCAGCTGCAGTAGCCAAAGTAATCTTCACTCTGGCTGTATTTATTGTTTTACTGTTCAACCATACAGTTATTGGCTTCATGTATTTCTTATCCATGCAAACAATCAAAAGAAACTTTGGATCAAATATACACAAACGGAGTGGGATGAAAAATAAACAGAGGAGTGTGTTATGTCATGTTTAACTAAATGATAAATATCACTAAAATATGGCGCAGAACAACTGTAATCAATTTACAGATGACTACAATTTTAATTACTTAAAAGGTTTATTTAAAAAACTTCACAATTTATTTTCCCATTGATCAGTGCTTGTACTTTAAAAAAGTAATGTACACAAACGGATTCATCATTATGAATAAAGAAGGAGAATAATCCAACTATTCAAATAAACTTGGCTGCATCTGCAGAGGTGCAAATGCTGCTGAGCTAAGACAAAGTGGGATCTGGCAGGCATGTATTCATATACAGTGGCATGCAAACGTTTGGGCACCCCTGATCATTTTCAAGATTTTCCTTTATAAATCATTGGTTGTTCAGATCAGCAATTTCAGTTAAATATATCATATAGCAGACAAACACAGTGATATTTGAGAAGTGAAAT
>JAVQJL010017518.1:0-25318 GCA_036024295.1 Nannoperca obscura | reverse complement strand
ATCCACTCTCAAATTACAGAGGACCCCCCCCACAACACACACACACACACACACACACACACACACACACACACACACACACACACACACACACACACACACACACACATGAAGAACAGCAGGTTGGGGTGTGGGGGATGGCTCCACAGTTAAAAGAGAAACGTTGCAGATTTTCAACCAGCTTTGTGTCATTACATTGTGTTCAGTATATGCAAACAAACAATGATTAACTTCCCTCCATGTTGCCTGCACCCAGAACTCCCCGCTCATTTCGCATCATCTGATGGATTCTCTTAGACTGTTGTTTGAACAACATCTTATGTATGTAGAGGGGTGTATGTCAGGATGAGAGGGGGCATCCTGTCCAAAATGAACAGGCTAGAACAACCGCTGGAAAACCATGGGAGAAGGCAATGTTCCTGTAGAAATGGAAGAAACGATTTTTGTGTGTAATGCTGGAATCAGACATTCGGAGCTACTTATATGAGCCACATTATAGTGCGGAAGAATTATGGCCAATAACCAAGCACCGGCAGCCGGTGAGGATAGCAGTGCAGAGTGGACGTCTGAACATAGAGTAAGTGCAATAGCAACAGTGTTTTGTTGTTAACACTAACACCGTTTCAGTGTGCCTGAAATGGGCCGAGTGCATTCTGGTTGTTGTAGGTTTTCTACCTTTTGAGCAAAAAAAGGGAATACCACAGTCTCTTTTCTCAGTTATCTCTGGTCATGTAAAAAAAAAAAATATATATTTCTTTTCACTGCATAGACAGCCCAGATTTATGACAAGACCATTTTTCCAGCAGTGAAATACCCCTTCAAATAAAAGAAATGCATGCTACAGGTGTTTGTTGCCTTTGAGATAAAGGGAAAACTGATTAATTCTATCTTAACTTTTGCATATTTTATGCTGTATGATTGGAACATATATGGTATATCGATCATTTTGTCTATTAAGGAAAACAATTTACAAACACAAGTATAGACCTTCTTCAGATTATGTAGTAAAAATGGAGATGGACAAAGCCCTTAATTAACACTGTTATCTTAGTCTTTATTTTGTCACAATTGTAGTCAAATATATATATACGTCTATATGACATATATTATATGACATATATAATTTCATTTCTTTACAATAGAGAAACAACATAGAGATGACACACTATTTTGGTTTCTAAGTAGAAGCTCCTTTTAAATAGTGGCATTTTTTTCAATACACTGTTTAAGTCAAGCTCCCACTCAAGTCACGGTTTTGTTTTCCTTTTTGAGTCACATTTATTCACAAAGTGTGTGTGTTTGTCTGTTTTTCGTTATAATTTCATGTCTTTAGTTGTGTCAATATTTTTTTCCTCAGCAGTTCAATCTGTTCATGTTCCTTCAAAATCGACGGTCATCTGTTATTGGTCCATGTGGCCACACAGATGGTTCCACCTGCTAACCATCCTGTGCCACAAGGAAAGGTATACAGTTATTGGAAACAGTGTCTTTGAAGCTTTACAGAGTTAATCCAATCAGCTTGCAGAGGGCTTGGCATAAGCGTTTCCAGTTCCTCTGCAGCTGGGTCCTTTGGTGGCCAAGGAGCAGTTTGCGCCTCCAAACACGAGGGATGTCTGACCTTGGCACTGTCCCTGGGCTTCTCTTTGGCCTGCTGCCTTCAAACCTCTGGTCCCACTGCCTGTGTGCAGAACTCTGGCTGAATATTGGACACTTTTCCCTTCTGACTCCTGCACAGTCCCAGCCTCGAGAGTGTTTGTGCCACCGCTGTGGATCTCGCTGTGAGACCCAGACATTTTCATGGGGCTGGAAAGGCTTTTTTGTTTTAATTCCTGTGTGAGTCCCACTGTAATTTCGATGAAGCAGGGTGTTTGTGTGGAGCTGAGACCCTTTTCCGAGCTCAGTGTAATGGTGGTGGTGGCAGAAGGGCTAACACTGATGGGCATATCACCAGGCGCCAGCACAACAGTCTCAAAGGGGGTTGAGGGAGAATTGCTAATGGGCACTGCTGTCTTTCCAGCCAGCACGGGGTGCCACTTCAGGAGCCCCTTTTGGTTGCGGTCACTCGTGTCCACATTCCTGGCCTCAAGGTCACATGCTTGGAGCGAAGGGATGATGGGCACAGAACGGGTGCGCAGGGAGGGTGGAAGGAAGGTTCCTTTATCAAGGCGGGTGCAGGGGACCTCAGTCCATCCCTTTCTGGCAGTGAAGTGGGAGAGTGAGGTCCTGCTGAGGAGGGCACTAACTCTTCCAGTGGTCGAATCACACCTTTAGGCAGAAGAAAGAATAGAAATGGCAAGATGAGAAAGAGAGACCAAGTCACATATATTGTGACCTTTACATCCTAGATGCTCATTACCTAAGAGGAATAAAAGACAGTAATATAGAATATGTAGACAAAGCTGCCATTCTTTTGTGCTTTTTACCATTTCATTCCCCTCATTGTTCTATACAGTTCCACAAAAAAATAATCTCCTATCAACAAAATTATTATTATTCAGGTATTATTCTTTCATAATCTTGTGTAATTATTTATAATCCTCTGTATGAGCAGTTTGTATTGTTGCTGGATGAATGTTTAACTGAAAAATCCTTTCTCTCATGACCTCCTTATTTAAGATTTAAGGCTTTAGCACCAAGCCACTGGATTTCTGACCCTGGCCTGCGTGAGTGTGAGTGTGGAAAAATGATATATTGTCTCCATGAACGTGTGCATGTGTGTTTTAATTTTGGTTTTGGACCTCTTTACACAATCTCACAGAACACACCTTGTAGACATTTGTGGGGGGGGATGTAGATGCGTTTGTGGGTGTGAGAGCCTCAGCATGTATGTTTGCATGATGATGCATCCTCCGATCCAGCACCTCGAAGGCTTGAGAGGGATCATGTTCAGTGTGAAAATAATAAAGCAGAGCGGGGAAACTTATCCAGAGTCAAGTGTGTACGTTTGGATATGCGACGAATTCGCACAAGAGTTAATATTGTTACTAAAGACTCAATTCACATTTAGAATCACCCCAGTGCAGCCTTAGGAGACAGCCAGTTATTGTCAGCCTTCAGAGACTGTTTGTAGCATAACCAAGTTTAAATAATTGAATTACTTTCCCACTCCTCCCTCAGTATTAGAAGGGCGAATGCAAGCTGGAGGTAAATCCGGCAGATCAAAACATATCTAAAAATAACTCCCATAGCAAATTTGCTTTCAATTCCGTGCTTATCTGTGATGGGTAAATATATGTTTTGACACTGGATAATGAAACTGACAATACTCTGTGGGGATTTGTTGTCACAAAATGGAAAACATTGAAGAGTATTCTCATGTTTGTTTGCTGTTCTCGCCTCCTTTTCTTTAACACTCCATACCACACCTCCGTGCCTCCATCTTTCCTTCGCTACACTCTCATCATCTCTGCACAATCTTCCTTCTTTCCTTACTCTTTCTCTCACTCTCCTTTCCACCTCCCATTTCTCATTTCCAGAGATGAGAAGGTGTATCCATGGCAACAAGGGAGAGGTGGAGGCTGGAGGAGGAGGAGGACGGGGCTGTAAGCTTGGTAGCTTGTTGTTGTATGGCTGGTAAGTCGAGAAAACGATGTAATTTCTAGCTCCTGAAGGCCGGCGAAATGTACTCGACTGATGGATCTGCAAGGGAATTGTCAGTGGCTAATGAGATCTAAATTGTTTAACTGTACGAATGCAATCTTATCCTCAAGACGGCGAGAAGCCCTCTTACTCCATCTCTTCTCCTAAACACTTGAAAAAGCTTTGTTAGATTTAATAGCCTATATCTTACAGATTTCGCCTTTGTGATTTTAAAAAGGGAAGTCTCGTTAGTTTCTCTATTAGTTGTTTGTTTGTTTGTTCTATGTGTGCTCATGCGTGTGTGTGTGTGTGTGTGTTAAGAGGGAAACTGTTGTGCTCCTGGAGGATCTCTCTGCACAACCATTTGCAAAAACTGCTGAGCTCCATGGAGCTTTGTTTTAAAATGTAAATTATGGAAATAGGTCACATAAAGTGTTTGGCAGCTTGCAGTGTATCTTACAAGTCACTATAAGGCTCAATCAGGTTGGCATGCTAATAGGAACATTGCTAGGCACTTTTAAGTGTGCAGAATGCACGAGGGACGCTACTGCTTTAATGACAGACGTTTTTTGATAACAGTGCCATCGCTCAAGTTGCACACACTGACGGCAAATTAGGCAGTTTCTGAGTCATATGCTAAATAGGACTGCCTTACTCGAGCTTAAAGATGCTTCTGCTCTTCTGCATCTGTAAATAATACCTAAAATAATTGTGTTGTGTTACTTGTTTAAGATTAAATGCCAGTGGAGCTGCTTGACATTATGTATTATTCTACTTAGAAAAAGCACATCAGTGTTCTGTGTCAGAAAAATATTTCCCAGATTTGAAGAAAAAGTTCCAACCGATTTGAAATAATGTGCAATTTTCTGTCTACATGGATTGGATTGAGGACACCGAACGAATCTCTTTGAGAGCAAACGTGTCGGAGAGGATTTCACATCAGGCCACCTTTTTTGAAACCATGCCAGTGAGGATCATCAGACTGTACTTCTAAAATGTAAGTTATTTTAAGCCCCCATAGCCAACTGGCAAGAGGCGGCTGTGCCAAAAAGTCCTCCCTGCTTTTAATGCCTCCTGAAACAGTGCCAGTACCTGTGCTTCACTTATGATAGCCATGAAAATAGGGAAACTCGCTGTCCTTACTCGACATCAGGATGAGCATGAGGAGAATTCAAGACGGGCAGATGCCTGAAATGAATCCTTTGCACTTTGTAGTCTTGTTCTGGATGCAGTCACCCAATATGGCTCCATATTTAGCTTGTAAATGGCAGAAAAGGTAATTATATATTTAATAGGTGAACCATGAAGCGTCCACATAATGCTCAAGCATTAGCCAAAAGCAAACCATTCTGGACATCTTGAAATTCATGTGAACTCGTGTATCATCTGGTAATTAGCTTTGGCTCTGTTGTTGTATTTTTAACCCTGATAAAACCACGCATATAAAACACATTTTCATTCCGAGCAACAGCCCAGTGGCAAGTGTAGGGAGGATTGCACACATACTCATATCTTGGACTTCCCCAGCACCATGATACTGTTGAGCGGGCTGGGATCAAGTGTGTTCTCCAAATTAATTGTGACAGTCCCAGTTGAAAGAGGGCACAGAAGATCTCATTTATTTCCCTGGATCAGATTTCATAAGCTAGTTCACGGATATGAACCGAGAGCATTTCAACCATAAACTAATTTCTCCCAAAATTATCCTTCTGCCACTCCAACTTAACCTCAGTTAGTCCGGGGGTGTGTATCACTGAACGGGCTATTTGACCTCAGCGTAAAGGGTGGGGGGTAGGGTGGGTGGTAGTGGCGGTGGGGAGGGGGGCAGGCAAGCATGAGAAAACTACCAAAAAGACAAAGTTTCACCTTCTTATGAACTCCACGTCTGTTGATTCATCTTCCTGCAGGTGTTTGTAGACGTGGCCGGCCACTCTGGATCCATCAATGAGATTTGTTGTTATTTTATGTTTTCCTCTGGAAACGGGTGGGGTCCTGAAGTAATTAGTCTCCCTCCGCTGTTCAGCAGGACTAAGTGAAAGGGAACTACTCCTGTAACCGGAAAGGAAACCAATAAGGATGTGGTAAATTTCACTGAAGTAACAAAACCTATTTTACAAAAGCTGCATAAATTCAAGTTTCATGTGTTCATGAATGGACAGGAGTGGACTGACCTTTCTATCTGATGTTACAGTGGAAAAATAGCATCATATTCCACATTCAGTTGACCCTGTATAAATGACCTTGGTATTGAAGTCTAGGCATCAGGCTGGAGTATCAGATTCAGGTGAAATAAATAGCGATTTACATAAACATTTAATGATTTGTTATAGTTCACTCAATCAGAGGAGAGAAGGAATGAGTGACCGACATTACCTTCCACAGAGCCATGAGGCATTATTCTGGAACATATGTAAAACACTGCTAAAATGTATCCTTCTGTGAACTTTAAAATGTACTACCTATTTGCTGAAGCTAAAGAGCATTTTCTTGTGACTATATGCTGGTATATAAACCAGACAATATTGATATCCAGCTGCCGGTAAGGATCGAAGCAGCAGTCTCTGGAAACTGTGCTTCCTGCCTAAGCACACTGTTTTTAAATTGTTCTGTGGGCAGTAGATGGTTGACTTCAAAGCAGATCCCTGCACGTCTGCTGCAATAAAGCCATGGCATGAAATGTGAGTCAAAGTTATACTGCACTATATTGCAAGCTGATGTCTGAGCATATCACATGCAAGAACACACAACTCCCACAGCTTGTGTTGGACAAAATACAGACCTAAATTATTTTCACTTCATTTGAATACATTTCAGCACTGTGGCTTTCACTTTGATCATCTGCTACTGTTTATTTTGTGAGCAATAGGTCACTTTTATTAACGCCGGGCGAAACATGTTTGTATTAAAGCACTAAACACAAATCAGGGACAAACATTCTTCCAGCTGGATTTTTCCTCTTGAATAATTTGCCATTGCAAAAATAGTGTATGTATGAAGTGGTGGACTGTGTTTAAAAAGTAATCAAGATGTCTAAACTTGAAGATGATATGAGAACTCCCTTGTTCCTTTTAATTCATGCAGTAAACTAAATAGTCCAGCAGATGCCTGCAGACTAATAACTGTGGTTATTAATTGATAGTTGACTGGAACAAAAAATGCTAAAAATATTCAGCTATAATAATTTCCAAAAGTCTGTGGCTGTGGAACAATAAGCATGGCTAATGTTGGCTCTAGTCTTTGCCAGCATTAGTTTTTTTATTGACTGATGTTGTAAAAAGTTGATATGAATAAAGCTGAATTATGTACGTTTTGCTGGCTATTATCATGCTGATTTTTTTTAATTAGGATTAACTGAAAGCTGAAAAAATTTGAATGTGTGTTTGTGGACAAAATCACTAGGCTGTTGTAATTATTGAATGTTAAATCTTAAAGGTCTAAAACTGAAAGGCAGCTGATTATCTCTACAATTCACAAAAAAATGTACAGCCTCCTGATGTTAAATGGGTAAGTCTGGCTGTGAGAGTAATCCAGTGCATATTTTAATCAGTTCTTCTCAGTTTATGCCTTTATTTGACATACAGTAGTGGAGAGAGTCATAAAAGGCTGGGAGACGGAGGGGGATGGCATGTAACTAAGAACCTGAGGTAAGTTTACGACAGTATGTCACATGAACCGGGTAAACACCCTTCTCCACAGAACCAGCGGGATAAACCGGCACAGCACTTCTAATCTATCTGTCTGCTCAGCATGTGAAACACTCATGCTCACTGACTCAACTTGAACATATTGATAAGTCTACTGTACCACAATTTCCTCATAATCCAATCACGACAATGGAATCTTGGTGATCGATCAAATTCCACAATAACACACATGAAAACAATGATTGACTGCTGGCGGTGCGTTGATTATACATTGACATATACCTGGCCGGTGTTATTTCCATCAGATTTTGCTGGCAAAGCAACTCGGAAATGTGCTTGAGAATAGGCAGTACAGAGTGAGCTGTGCTGGTCAGTTTACTCAGTGTATCAAAATAGGAAAATGACTGATTTGTTTATATTTCCCCACTGACAACAAGCACTATGCTGCATACAGAGAAGGTGTGAGGAGGTGTAGGCCACATGGCTCTATGGATGTGAACTGTAATATCTTTGGTGACCCCTTGATTTTTCAACTAGCATCACCATGAGGGCAAACATTTTATTTGTTACTTATGACCAGATACCTGCAAAACTACTATTCCCATCAGCCTTAGATGTACTTTGTGTTTAGTGGTAATTAGCAAAGATGGTGAACATGGTAAACATTATACCTGGTAAACATTAGCATGTTAGCATTGCTAGTTTGCTAAAGAAAGCATTTTGTGCAAAACACAGCTAACAGCCTAATTGTACAGCTTAATAGAGCTACTTGTGTGGTCGTGGATAAAGAGCAGGCTAAACTCTTGTCTAAAATCTTTATCTTTTGTTTATATTTTCAATGATTTATGTGATTGTCTACATTGTTTTAGCATGTTTTCTTTTTTACATTCAAGCAGGTGAATCAATCTGCACATGCTCATACCCAGTGATAAAGCATGTGACATACAGGTAACATTTTGAAGCAACACTGATGGGCCTTACTGACATGTTTTTATGGGGCATTCCCCTTGATAGCTCATATTGTGGTACAGTTTCTCAGGTCAATAGCTGAAAGCATCTCAACATCATCCATCACAGTGTAGTTCTCCCCTGCCTCTTCCTACTCTGAGAACAAGCTGAACAGATGATTGACTGTCAGCTGCCCTCCATGAAGCACCTGCATGACACTCTGGAGAATAAAAAGCCAGGATGAGTTGGCACCGTCCCTGAAGCCACACATGACAAGCTTTTGGAAAAACTTTCCTTTGTGACACAGCACTGGTCCATTAAAACATTTCACTAGAGGTTTTCACTAGAGTTGTCATTGTAGTCAATACATCTAAAAGCTCCCTCTGACTGTATACACACAACCTGAGTTCCCCATTATCTCCGCAAACATAGCTGCCTCTAATCACTGTACATCCTGTACTGTATGTCCTCGCTACATAACAATGAGAGCTTGTCTAATGCACATAACAACGTAATGAGACTTTTAAAAACTGTGCGCAGCCTTATGCACAATCTTCTCTTTAGAATTCCATTACACAGTACAGTTACAACGCACTTATCCAGAGTTGATGTTCAGGGAAAAGCTAGAGATTTACCAGCAATCACACATTTTTAGTGATTTGCCAACAATGAGTGTAATAGGTGCTAAGGGAAATAAACCTTTGTGAAATTAGATCTGGCATGTTATGTGGCTGAATGTCATTAGTTGTCAGAGTGTGCCTGCCCCCATAGAATCAAAGCAAATGAAGCTTTTAGTAAACATCCCAAATAGAGCCATTGTAGCATGCTCTATACCCACATCCCTGCGTTCTTCTGAGGATTTGAAATTGCAGTATTTGATACTTACGGCTGTGATCACAGAGTACAACTGCTTCTAAGATCCCATGATGCATTTATCCCTGTTGTTAATTTAGCTGAATATTCTGTCATTTGAAGGAGGGCATGAAAGGAATTTTGTTGAATCAATGTTTAACTCTGCACATTAAAATTCACTCCTCCTCAGAAGACACCTCATCTTCCCTATACGCTATTCCATATCAGTGTGCACATGGTCATTTCAGATTACACATTTAATCACTTTGCACAATTTACTGGACATGCCATGTAAATAAAGAGATCTACTTCTCCAACTATTTTGAGAGATTCTAAATGTCCTTTTATTAAGCTAGGTAAACCAATAATCCTTATATAAAACATCTGATTCTGACTAAGGATGTGCACACAGGCAAAGCTTATGGTGTTTGCAATTATTAACATAGTTGTTCCCACTTATAATTACCATAAATCTTTCTAACAATTTTAGAAATGATCTGTTTATCATTTTGAGGCCTATGTATTCTACCATATTGCAGGATGATTGCATTTCTCAGTGGCTGCCTTTTGTATCTGGACATAGAGAAAATGAAATATATGTAACAGGGCTGCAAATAAGAGGATGTCACATTTTTACCTGAAGCGCTTCCCTTTAGACAGCGCTCTGCTGAGAATGGGTGGGGCTGCTGTTGATGTGCCTGGTACCACGCTGCTCCCCTTAACAGACGATCCATGAGAACTGCAGCTCTGGAAGAAAACGAAGAAGAGTGGTGCATACAGTAAGCTGTGAAACATGTGGCTTCAGAATGCATCCTCATGCTGTGCAAAATACCCAGAAATGTAGTTTCTTGATTGTAGTTTGGTTTGGATTCATTTGTTATAATGATCAAGATCAAAAACAAGACCTTCAGCTGTAAGTGATTATGTAAGTCAGCACAGAAAATAAACTGAGGGTATAATAGATAATGCTGGGGATACTGTATGTGGCTTAGCAGCAAGTCCCCACTCAGGTTGAAGTCCCCAGACAGGTTGAGGATGTTCTCTCACTGATGTATCCCCCCCTTAGTCAGGCAGAGTGTCTTTAATTACACTTTACATTTTAAACTGCAGATTAGGAGGGGACGCTTTGTGAATAAACTCCAACATGGCCCTCACAGCACTCCTGCTGCACTAAAGAATTAATCCCATACAAGATTACATTAATGGTTTCCTAAAGAAGTTCCCCCTTCAATTCTTTCCCTTTATTCTTATCAAAATTAACACCATTATCTTACAACAGGCCCCAGACAGAGCTCTGCCACAGCGGCCATGAATGCCCCAAGAACGCCCCTGTTAAACAGTAAGTCACGAGATAATTCTGTTGTTCCAGTTACAGTACGTCCTGCTCTGCCCTCTCTATCTGTCTGATTGTGCATCATTAAAGCAAGTGCATGTGACTTGGAGCTGGTTCAGGGTTCTTATGCCTGATAAGCCTCTTTTTCTCCCTTACACCCCTGACTCCCACAGGGAGCTGTTACTGCTGTTCACTAGTTGTGCAAGAAAATGGGATCATTTTGGCCACCCTCTCATATACCCCGCGGGTGCAGAATGCCTCACTTTCTGGAACAATTGCCATGGCAAACTTTCCTGGAGGATGATATCTATGTCAGGGGATAAAATAAATAGCTTGTGGCAGGCAATGGCAGACTTGCATGGCGTAACCCATTTCACTTGTTCCCCCCTATCTCACTTTTACCTTGTTTTATGCCACTTGTGAAAGCCAACGCAATGTGGATTTATTTCAAGGAGAAACAAAGGGAAAATACAGGAGCCCGCCAAAATAACAGAAAAATCTATCAATATGTTGAATATCAACTACGTAACAAGGAGAAAGGAAAACCTATGCATTCAGAGCAGCATTAATCCTCCTTGGATTACCATCAAATCACAGGTCCTGAACTGTGCATAGTGGGATATTTGACCATTCTTCATGAAGGAGACTCCTTGGGCCGACAGCAGCACAGACCACCACCACATGCCCACTACGGATAACAATTTGGGCTCTACCTGATATCAAAATTTCAAAAATATCAAAAATTAAATTTGTAACTATTGACAACATTATACATTTTCAAGCTGCACACACCTACAAAGGCTTTCATTTCATCCCCACTGCTGTTGTCCTCCATTTTCTGTTCATACTGGCACTCTGGTCAAGTTGCTGGTGTGATTTTGCCTTCTATAATTTTATTTTTTAAAGCTATGATTAAAAAGAACACAACTTCAAGAGACACACTTTCATGTACATTGACGTGAGGTTGTTTTTGAAAATACTCAAAAGGAGAGCAGGACTCCAGTTCACTGATTACCTGTCCACAAACCTTTGAATTTGAATTGAACAGAAACAAAGTGTTCCGCTGTGTAGCTACTGCTGCTGGTACGTTTTGTACATCTGCTTTCTTGGTGTAAGTTTTGTCTTGCAGAAATAAGACACTGTGCCTTTGAGAACACATGACCTCAGAGTATTGTCAAATTGACTTTGGTGTAACGGAACACAGCCTTGTGGCACACCAGAGCTCTTACTGGAATATTCTCAGGTCATATTTCTGTGGATTTTGGTACATAAGGGCTCTGTTCTGTGGCCCTTACCATTCTCTAACCTCATGAAGTGTCCATACAGTATGTTCACTCGTAGCTGTGCATCATTCCTAAAGGTTGACTCAGTCTCTTCCTAGAATAATGCTAGACTAGTTAATTACCACCACTCCAGCCTCCTCTGTCTGGGTGCCCCTATTCCTTCATGTTGGTGCATGTCTGTTTCAGTGCAGTTTGTCTCATGGGTGTGTACCCTATCTCTTTTTATTTGAGCCACAATTCTATTGCCGCAGAGGTGTTGATTCAACTCTCTGAGGAGATGGGAGGTTTAACTATGCAATTGCATTTCCTCTTCTCTGTTGGTTTCCTTTTCCTTAAAAGCCCCTTTAAACGAATCATACACCTTATATTTTATATAACTGTTTATATGTCTGTATGTTTGCAGTTAGGTGCAATTCACATGGCTATTCAACCTAGGAATTATAGATGGAGGGGAACATGTGGACAGGAAGGTTTCCAGATGTGCAAATATGTATAGGTATTAGCATTCACAGATGGAGGAGACAGAAATATGCACAAATGCTGCATGCGCCGGGGCAGGTGCACAGAGAAGTCAGATGAAATAGTTCAGGCCTGTAAAGTACATATGGTATAGAGGCAGTGCAGGTGCCCAGGTGGCTATTTTAAAAAGGTGCAGAGGGTTTAGTAACTTCTTAGTTGACTCAGAATTGGAGCATTGCTGCAGAAATCGTTGTGTAACAATGATGTCAGCATATACTGCACAAGTCTGTGCATTGCTACTCAGCACAGTTCAGGGAGTTGACATGTTTTGGGGGAGGTTAAAGACACTGGAGTGGTGCATCAGTTGATCACAGAGATGGTATGGAAGCCACTGACCAAACCGACTTCTGTTTCATCTATCCTCTGCACCTGCCTCGACAGGGCCAGCCTTTTGTTTCCAGCTCACTGGGCTCATCCTCCACCTCCATCTCCACCTAACTGTGTGCCTCAAACGCACACAGTTGGAACCACTGTGTTGTGATGCAGAGTAGTTACACAGCATATGTCAAATGTTTTGAACACTCTGCTCTGTTCTTCCTTGTCGAATATCTCCATTTTGTCAGGCTCATCCTTTAAAGAAAACCCAGAGAACGTGTGTGTGGCTGCATCACCCACAGCACACGTCCTCTCCCTAGACCTAGATGGTTGCAAATTGTGGGAGTGGGTGGGAAAGAAGCAGTGGTTTGGGGTCCCTGTGTCAAATCTGTGGAAAAATAGGTTTCACTTGTTAATCTTTCCTTGGTCTGTTCAGCTCATGCCCCCTCCTGGGTGCTTACAGCCAGTGATCTTTCACATCCCACCTTAAGCTTCCTTCCCACTGTTCTATTATAGCTTGTGTTCCTGTGTTGTTGTGTTATTACTGTCTTTTATTTTTGTCTTTGCCTTCCTCTTGGCTTCCTCCCCATGTCCAGCTCTGAAAGCATTTTGTGGCTGCAAACAGGGCTTCACTACATACTGAGCCCTTATACATTCCTGTCACCACGTTCTCACAGTCATGGTGTTAATACAATAGCCTGCCTGCTATTGTGCTAGAGAACAATAGGCCTGCATCTTACTGAAATACATTCAACTGGGCTCCGATGTGCTGAGAATGGTTTGGTGTTGGTTGAACTTTGTGGACTTGTAAGTTTTTTTTGCGCTGTGTTGTGAATTTGTCTGTGCATAAGCAAAATCATGTCATGTGTTCTGGCTTACTTGAAATCCTTTTTTTTTTCTTTTTTAACTCAAACACAGCTGCTTAACAGCTTCAACATTTACATCAAATGTTGTACCACTTCTTAGCTGTCAGCCGCTCAAAGCCATAATTTCCAATGACACCCTCAAAAAGCTTTCAGATTGTGCCAACTGCAGCTCCGTGGGTGGGGCTAGCTTGAGGGGTGTTTGTTTCAATGTGTGACACTAGACACTGTTACATTATTAAAGAGGCTCAGTACAGGCAACTTTTGGCAAAGTACTAACACAGAAATGACAGAGCGAGGCTGAACCTGAATTAGGAATTTCAGGCAACAACAAATACAACTGTGTCTGAATCAAACTTGCTGGTTATCCAACAGGCGTACCACCCTATTGTTTGTAATCAGCAAAGCATTCTCACTGCCTACTTTTACACATGCATATGTAATTGGGAGTCATGCAAATTTGCAGAGGATGGGAAGGATTCAATTATTCTCTTGCAATTTGTGAGGGTCAGTAACACCTAGAGGCTTCCACATCTATGAATAGCAGGTGCACATTACTATACGATAGAAAAGTAGCAATGATGGGTATAACTTCCTCCAACAATAGAAGAAGGCTGCACACAAATTCATAATCAATAAAATAACATACTCAGAAGAAGAAGAAGAAAAAGGGATCAGGAGCAAATAAATGAACATAATATGTGATTATTTTTCTAACACCATATAAAGAGGGTGCTTTCAGGAAAGTGGTAATGCATTATGGCAGTTGCACTCTTTTGACGACACCTTTACAAGTGTGCATTAGGCAGCAATTACCTTGGGATACTGTGGAGACATCAGCCGTATCAGTGCCCTCTACATCCTCCAACTGCTCTGCTTTCCAACGGCCACTGCATGCCGTGGTGGCTTGTAATTTATTTTAAGCTACTTTTTCTTTTATGTCTCCACCCTGCCAGTTCTTTTTACTTAACCAGGAGTTTATTTTAGTGACTTTTTTTTATTGTGAGAAATAGCTACCCAAATAAGATTTTTCTCTCCTTTGGCTTGTACTGTTTTCTCCTAAATGTCTTGGTGTTGTGTTTCTTCATGAATCACTCATTTAATGACATAACTTTGTTTTTCTTTTTCATGTCTGAGCAGGTTGATGGTTCCATTTTGCACAAACTTCTCCTGCTTCAATACAGCAAGTGAATGCACCTGAACTATAGAGTTGTGGCATTCTCTGTAGTAAAATACCACCAGCAAAGTGCCATTTAACGTTATTTTTCTGCTATACAGTATTGTTGCTGCGCTTGCATGGTGAATTCAGGATCGGTGACACGCCACAGATTAGAATTTCCAATCTGCAGTTTGTCACAGGAGTCTGTCACTGTGAACACGACAAGGAGATTTTTTCTGTATAACACATGATGCATTTATTTTAAACTATAATTCTCCACTGTCTCTCAGCCCATGTCAGATGTGAGGGTGAACAAAAAGCTTCAGCCAGTAGAGATATTATTAAGACACACATCATACATCATCCTGTCAAGCACTCTAAACTCTGTTTTTTAGAAAAGTGCTACACATATTGCGATAAAACTGATGATAGTGATGACAAAGATATGACTGGAAATAAATCAATAATAGCTAAAGGCTTACCTTTTGGGGTTGAAGGCTATATTGAAGCCTGGGAGTAGATTTGGACATGAGACCAGAGGCGTTGATACTACAGTCCCTCAGGCTGCGGCTATCAGAGAAATGAGCCTGGAGTTTCTCCCTGTGTCTTCTGTGGAGGAAAGTGGGTGCAGACAGAAAGAGAGAGTTTGCAACATTACGATAGAAATTAAGTAACACAGACAAGTAATTGGTTTGTTGACAATGAGATGGAAACAGGCAGGAAACAGAAAGATGACCATGGTGGTATACTTCATTGTTAAGTGTTTATTTGCTATTTGCTGTGGTCAGCACACACTCTGAAAACTAGTTTTTAGTCCAGTCATTGATTTCTACCACCCACTTGGCTAGGTCTTATTATACACATGACGCAGCAAGGTAGGTGATCATATTTATTGACCTGTAACATTTGTATCACACTTTACCGTATGTGTGTCAAAACAGGCACATACACCACATATAAGACATAAGCCTTGAGATAAGTCCTGCCAGTAAACCATTACATTCCGTTAGGTGTGTACATTGGAAATGTGACAATGAACGAATATACAATTTTTATTACCCCACAATAAAAGAAAATTGACAGTTAAGGACTTTTGATTTTTCTTACGGCGAAACTGCAGATCTGATAACATTTGTCAAACGGAAATGTGTGAGCGCCTTGAAAGGTCAAAGTTACAAAATGAGCACCAGTCAATTTGCAATTCAAATGTGGGAGAATTTTCCAGAGCTGTAACTGAAGGTTTGATGGAGGTGAAAAATGCTCAAACTGGCTACAGAAATAGCATTATGAGAGAAGATGTCTTGCACAAGTGAAAATTTAATCAAGGCAATATTGCGTGAATCATCCATTACATGCTTCTGTGATAATATTCTGGGAAAAGAAGAGACACCAGAGTTTGAAGACTATAAGCAACATTTCTGGTTGGTAAAATGTTTATGTATAGATAATGTGAACAAACAAAAGCTGTGAAGTGAACATGTCATGTTGATGGTGCCACGTAGGTGCTGACTTTCCAGTTTTCCTGCTTCATTAAAAGCTTATATACACACCTACACCTATGTGAAAAATCAAAGTAAAATGGCATCTTTTAGCTATGCTAAATATAAAATATGAGACTGTTCCTTCATTTTGGATTAAACTTTAATTGGATTAAAAATTCAATGATGCTTAAGACCTTTGGATGAAATGTTAATTCACCATTAAATGTTCATTCTTAAATACTATGTTGCAAAAGTCTCTCTGCAGCTGGGGCCTGTAAAATGTCCCCTGAGTACAGGACAGGAAGTTCAAATTTAAGAAGCACATGACTAAACTGGTTGAAAAGAACAACAAACTGAACTGGTTTGGAGGGACTGACACCTGGTGCTGGGACCAATTACTAACTAATTACTAACAACTCAAAAGAACAGTACGCAGTGAAAGCACTAAAATATATAATCATTGGCTCTGTTTGTTTTAATGCTGGTGTGCCCATACAATAAATAAGCGTATAAAATCATACAATACAATATGGTACAGTACTTATTACTTAAGAAAGTGATTTCACAGCAAAATCCATGAATCCATGTGCTGGCAAGCATCAGCACTGCTGTTTTATATTGTTCCACCACCATATTCTGCCTAATTACTACATTTTATAATCACATATAATTAACTGGGCTTTGATTTTCCATTTCTGTGGGTCTTTAAACATGTAAGTAACTCTCTTATCTCTAACTCCTCTGTATATTTTGCAAACACTATAAAGAATGCAACTCTGCGATTGGTTAATCTTATCTGTGAAATACTGATAGAGATGAAATTTTAGGTCTTCACTAAAGAGCCTGAGTATTAGCAGAATAAGCTATCTATCTGAGCTGCACTGTCAAACAGCATTTGGGGAAAAGAGATTCAATTTAACTCTGGGTTTGGATCATTTCCTTTACATTCATTCCTCCAATGAGCCAGGACTCTCTGGTTACGCTGACCGACAGGCACTGCACTCCTTAAAGTGCTACAGTACTGAAAGTAAAACCTATTTTTATTTATCAAGACCAATTTAATCAACACAACCCCATTAACTCCCCCTTTACACTCTTCCATTAATTTTCTTCGTCTACATAACATTTCTTTTCTTTCTTCTTCCCTGTGGCGAGTAATTGACTTCGGCGGGCTGCTTTTGTGCTGCCTGGTGCCCTCTTATCCAGATGCATACATGTACCCAGACACAAGCTTAGGGTATAATGCTTTTTGTGTTTCTTTGTTTTGTCTGAAGAATTTGGTGACACACCTGCTCGCTAAAACCACTTTACAAATAAATTTTACATGAGTATCTGTCCCAAATGCATGCTACGCAATTTAGATTTGATGCCCCTGCTGAAACATCCTCTAGCTGACTCACACTTAGAATTTCATTGGGCTCCATGCCATGATAGTAAAGTGCTCTTTCTGCACAGCCGGGGGCATACTCCACTAATGTGGTGCTGGCTGGCATCACTCACTTGTTGCGGTGGTAGAGAGCCATACATGCCACTCCAAGAAGACATATCCCTGAGGCAATGCTGAAGATGGACAGCACCTGCCTCTGGTAGGTGTCACCACTCTCTGCGGAGGAGAGAATACAGTTAAGGTCATTGAATTTCACAAAGAATATGGGGATGTGGCTGTGATTGCGCATGGAGGAAGACATTTATCGTGACTTAACATACCGAACGGACACAAGCGGTGGATGGACGTACACACAGAGCCACACACAGACATCCACCCACAATCTGAATTAGCATAAAGCGACCAATGCTGCTGTCAGTAAATGTCAGTGTTTGAGCATGGGATAGGGACATGGCAGACACAAGCAGGGCTCAGTGACATGTGCTAACTGAAGTGTGATAATCATTTCGTTCAGACAAACCCAGCAGGCAACACCAATGGACTGTCTGCACAGCAGGGGCCGCGGCAAGTGTGTGCGTGCACATACTGTATGCGTGTCAGCATTTGGAGACTGATGGCGACAGGGAATTAGCAGCAAATGAATGCTCCCAGAGCTTCTTGTCAGACCTCTGCACATCAGCAACAGAGGCTTAAGGTCGCAAGCAGCTGGGACAAGTAGCAGTTGATCCCAGCAGATATCTGTCTGTTTGACCAAGCAGCTGGATTGTGTAGCTGCACTACTTGCCATGGTGCACGGAGCGGGGCTGATGGCAGTGCGTGCACGGGCTTATCAAAATAACGACAAATCTTCTAGTGATCAAAAATGAGCGCAATCTAAAACACGCAACTTGGTTTGCAACCAATCCACTGACATCCACTGCAAAGAGTTGGAGAGATTTCTCGGTCCCACTGACATTCATGACCTTGAACACAACCTCCTGTGACATTACTCAATCACTTAAAAACAATCAATCCCCCTGTGTCTGAACTCAGCACCCTGACAACTGCAGGGTAAAGTGGAGAAAACATCACCACAACCTGTTCATGACCTTTGAGGGCTTGTCTTTGTGGCTTTTCAAGCTGTCAACAGAGAACTCTCCTGGGAGGTCTTCTTCATCTGTGCTTGTCTACCCAGGTTTATCACTTCCTCCAACTCTTGTTTTAAGGGCACAGTGACTGTTGGGGCACTTCCTGTGTTCAAAGCTTACACTGGAGTCCCATTTTTTTCATTCTTCCTTTGCATTACATCAGTGCTGCATCAAAACATTTAAGGGATAGTTTAGTGTAACTGAGTTCATTCCGATGGGAGACCTTTTTAATATTAGAATGCTTCTGGCAAAAGATAAAAATAACATCTGAACACACTTGGAGTTACAATATGTGGATATATATATATATATATATATATATATATATATATATATATACACACACACACACATCAGAGTCTGCCCACATCAAACTGCCCACTCAGCTCCAGTGAAAAGGAGGCAGGATGGGTATGAATTAAAATAGTCAGCACAAGGAAAATGCTGCGGGGGTGGCCAGCTGTGACACACTAATGCATATTTAATACAGGCAAAATACTGATGAACTGCTATGTGGTTTATTTTGGTTATATTTTGGTTTTGCATTTATTTAATAAATAATGGGTTGACAATTTAAAGTTGTTTTTGTTGGAATGTTTTCATCTTGAAAAACAACAATTTAGCATGTGAGTATTGAGTATTGTTTAGTATTGTGCATTATAGTTTGAATATTACTAGACATTGACACCAATATTGATCTTTGAAGATGATGAAATAATGTAAATATATGCACATAGGCGAACATTTTGTCTAGGATACACTGGATATGGCTATATAATAATTGTGTTACAGATATGTTTGGGAAAGTGTGTTTTTTTCCCAGCATAAAAATAAACTCTTTTTAATACAGTCATTTTAATACAGTAAACCTTACAGGAATTACCATTACCAAGTAATATCCATAAATATTAATAGTATACATATGAATGCAGCTTATAAACATTTTTTGCTTCAGTTAAGTGTACTGAAATGTCTTCATGTATATCTGCCAAGATATAATAAATGGTGATATATATACATATATATAACTATAATAAGCCAATATGGATAATAATATCAGTCCTGGGAAATATCTGGCAGGCTCTTTTATGCATAATAATCACATATTTGACACTAGTATTATTATTAACACTTGTGAATGGTGGAGCTCTCAACAAGTTCTTGACTTGCAGAGTTTAGACCAACCCTGTAATTTGTCTGGGACACACCAGTGGACATCTTCAAGCTGCACTTTACAAATGTTCTTTGTTTTGAAATAATGTGTCACTTGTATGTCTGTAAACCCTCCAGTCTCTGCCACCAGAGAAATGACCTCGCTCACGGTTGCATCTTTGAAATATATGGGAAATATCTTTCCCTGCCACCACATCATCAGTGTTCACGCGGAGCACCACCTGAGACAAGCCTCTGCCTTTTTTTTCTTTTTGGATACATGAAACAGGCTTTTCTCAAATCTGAACATAAAA
This sequence comes from Nannoperca obscura, assembly GCA_036024295.1. Lineage (NCBI taxonomy): Eukaryota > Metazoa > Chordata > Actinopteri > Centrarchiformes > Percichthyidae > Nannoperca > Nannoperca obscura. Next base: position 5,362 of record JAVQJL010017518.1, on the reverse strand, counting down.
CCAGCTGTCTACAAAGCTCTGCTGAATGGCTGCAAGGAAAAACCAACATGCAGTCTGTACATAAAACCATTACAGACCTTTAATGCCCAATGCCTACAGGGCATTCTTGAAATTAGATGCAAGAACATGTTGGGAAACGGAACAAAGTGAACAGCCTCAGCAATACTGGCTAAGGCATGTCATATTGACACAAGGACAACACAATCCCATATGGCCAGCTATGCCATAGCAGCCACTCTCCGCATGACTAGTGCTATAATGAAGACTATGCTAAAGTATCCATGACAAAATGGGGTATCCAGCCTGAAATACATCAGGGCAAGCTAGTGAGACACACAGAGCTCCAGCTGCTGGGCTAAAGAATGCAAAAAAAATCAAAAGACAAGATCATATAGCACTCAATCCCACTTCAAACAGAGCTTTGCTGTATTCTGACTGACTGTCTCAGACTCAGTCTGTCACATATCGCACTTACATAACAACTCTCAAAGGAATCATTGCTAAAGCAGTAGAGGAAGTCATAATATAACACAATGAATAAGCAAGTGAGGATGCACAGCGTTTACCTCAGAGCCCCCCCCCCCCAAAAAAAAAACTACTTGTGCTTCTGTCTGTCATCTGTCCAGATATCAATCGATCACTCCTGTTCTCATTTCCTCTAATGCATCCGCCCACCTGCAGTAGCATTCTGAACTAATTTAGTACCCAGATTAAAATCACTGAACTGAGGAATGTTGTGTGCAGGGAGGGTTTCTCTCTTTCAGAGCGTCTTCCTCTTCCGTCTATTTCCCGGAGCAAGCGTGTGACGTGACGAGAGTGTATGAAGCCATGTTAATGGAAAACTTCACAGCATGCAATGTTGTTTTTTAAGTATGCACAAAAGGATGCAAGAGAGCAAAGAATAGACGGCAAAGAGAAAGTGAAAAAGTCTCCATGCTGTGTGTACGTGTGGGGGATAAAACTGCATATTCCCTCTGGAAAAAGAACAGTGTGTCATTAATAAAGAAAGAGGGTTAGATCATTTGTTAACCACATGGAAGGTAAGGTAAAGTAATGTCAGTGGAATTCCAAAGAAGAAAGCTTTTAGATCAATTATTTCACAAATCCAGATGAAGTATATATTTTAAGTTTATATTTTTTTCACACTACATGTAATGTAACAGTAGTAGAATTGGCTGCTACACTGATTATACAGACATGTGGCAGGTGAGTTAACACACATTCATACATGAACTGCTGCACTCTGTCTTTATTGCTCTCTCATCATTACATCACTCATCACTAACGGTACTGTTCTTCATGCAGAAGGAATACACCTAATTCACCACCGCGGTGTTTCCATGGCGACTGGCCCGCATTAATTTTCCAAGGTGAGTGGCCTTGTTGTGCTGGATTGTGTGTTTCGTATGTTGTATTTCAGAGATGTAAGGCGCATGGGAGATTGAGCACAGTCAAGGAAAAGTTGTCTTACCCATGAACTCGATCCCAAGTTCATCCGCTGTTCCGTTCAAGGCCGGGTAGCATGAGGAAAGAGACGGGAATGGGTAAACAAAGACGAAAAGAGGAGGAAAGGAGAGAGAGAGGAGAAAACAGTTACAACATGATGTGCCTCTATCTTACTCAGAATTCACCTTAGGGAGACACACGCTCCATAAAGTTGGTTTGACGGCTCTCTCTGACATGGCTCTCCCTTGTGCACCAGGTAATGAGCCAGGCAGCCCTAAATGCTTGGTATGCTTTTCGGTGATACACTCTGAATTCACACAGCCTGCAGTGACTTTGAATGAGGAAAGAAAACAACAAGGCTATGGGGGCTAAGAGGATTAGAGGAAGAATCGTGAAAATAAAAGTTGAAAATGACATATCATATAGCTTTATGTCACTGACGCTGCTTTGCACAGGCCTTTTATAATGATTTGAGCCTGAGGCAAACATAGCTTTTCAATATTCACAAGGTCGCTTTAAGATGTGCCGCACTAACACATACGTTCACATGCATGCGCACCCATAGGCACACAGTACAATACACCCTTGTCTGTATGTCTTTGTCTCTCTCACACACACACCCTCCTCTCCAACACAGACACACAGTCTTTCTTCATGCAGTTAAGTCTTTCCCCCCAATCCCAGTGCTGGGGAAACAGATAAAAAGCAGCACTCGTGTTCTTTCTATCCTGACAGTGCCCCTTTTTCATGTCACTGTAATGTAATCTCATTTAAATTAAAATGAAACCCTCACTAGTAATTGCTTTTCTGACAGAGGTGGTCTGAGTTTTAAATGGAATGTGGCTTGCCAAGCTCCTGACAGATTATGTGGTGGGCACTCAAAAAAAAAAAGTGACTAACACAGAGAAAAAAAAAAAACATCTGTTCCCGGATGTATTTTGATTGTACCATGGGAAAATCTGTCAGTGCCGTAGCTTCATATGTTTGAGGAAAAATGAAAACACCCAAGAGAACTGGAGTGGGATTCAGATAGGCAAAAGACAAATGACCATTTGGATGAATGGATCATAATAATCGCGCAAGGTTATCTCACTCTATTAAGGGATGTGATTTGAGGAAATAAGTCTTTTTAATGTGAATGATCAAATATGAAATACAGTTAGCAAACTTATGACATTTATTAAAGTTTCCGAGAGCATTTAGACCCGCAAATGTTCAAATAACGTATTAAATACAAAGCCAGGTTTGTCATTTTCGCTTAGTCCCTGGCAGACTCTTAATGAGGCAGCGGGATTTTCATGATTGCAATGATAACAAGAGAGAACTGAGAAAAAAGCCTGAAATGTTTGCAAATTAAATCAATCAATTAACAAAAAATGTATGTTTGGTAGGTATCATCCTGTTTTTATTGAATACAATGTAAATTCATCATTTCCAGATTTATCTCCTGCAGCCTCTGGGATTATTTAACAAATGTCAGCATTTATTACGCAAGCCTACTGATTCATAGTCAGTCTCATAGCAACTCACAAACTAATGATAAAACCAGTCAAGAGCCAATCAATTCTGGCCGGCGGACATTATGCTCTTTGCCATGAGGAGTTAGCATTGCCGTGAGACACAACTACATGATGAAGATATGACCGACATGCTTGTTACTAGGTGCTTACTGTTGCTATGGCACAAACACTTGGCAAGGCCAAAGAAGTGAATGCCGTATCTTACTGATGTTGCCTGATCTGTATTATCCGTTCAAGCCTTTCACCGTGATTGCCAATGGCAACCGCCAACTCTTTTCCACTCTAAATCGCCCCTGACTGTCACAGCCTGTGCAGATGATGTCATTACAACACCGATACACATCCCTTCTGCTGGAATTGCCATGTCTGAAGACATTCACCAATCATAATACGTGCAGGCTCCCAATCCTTCGCACTGGCAAGTCAAAGCACCCCTGGGAATCACTTACGGTGTCTTGCGGGAGCCCTGAGCAAGCTTGGAGAATACCTGTGCATCATGTCAGATGCTCTTGGCCCGATTAAGAGACAGAAATCTGGCAGGTGGGAGAGACAATGGCAGCAGTGAATCAAATCCTTAATCCCCTCCTTCACTTGGGTAAGCAGGGAACTGGGGAGCCAATGTGCCCGTATGTGTGTATGTGTGTGTGTTTGTGTGTGTGTGTGCGCTATTAAACCCAATTTTCTGTGTAGCCACTTAAACCAGGTCTAATATCAACCGGAGATAAATAGTTCAAATTAGAGGCTTGCCTTCTTTCTCTTTATAAATCAGCCGGGTAAGACCAAAAGCTGGCTGACCTCCCTCTTCCTTTGCTTCAGTCTTTCACCAAACATCTTCTCTTTAGTCTCAGAGGTGCACTGGCCCAACTGAACACCATTAGCAGCACGCCTTAAATTCTCTCATACTTATTCCGGTTCTTTACCAGGTAGATACTAAATTGCAGTCGTCCTACAGTCCTATGCCTCCAATTAAAGACGCCACCACTTCCCCACTGTGCACCAACCAGCACCTTCTCCCCACCTCATTTCCACCTCACCTCATTTCCAAAGCACTTCACAGCAGTATAGCTGGAGTACCTGGCAGGGAGCCTCTTTTTCCTTTTGTCCCGGGGCTTTTGAGATGTGACGCGCTTCTCTTTCTGCCATGTGTATGATGGAGTGGCACTGAGCGCAAGCCAGTGCGGACTGCACTTTTGAGTGGCTGCTTTGTGGCCAGTCAATACCGAGACAAAAGATGAGGGGCGATGGATGATTTGTTACTGTAAGGGGCTCAGAGATCGATTTGAGTAAAAAATAAAAGTTTTAAAAAGCTGAAAAGATGAAAAGGGTGCACGGAAGATTCTTTTTCTGTGATTTGTGTCTAATGCTGCTGCGGTGTTGAACAAAGACGTAGAATTAAACTCTGCATGCAAACATACAAAGAACAAACTCGCTCATACACACACAGACACACATTGTAGTGAATTTCACTGGAGCTCGTCCCGCTTGTAGTTGTTGTTAGTGTGTTCATGTATGCGTGTATGTTATTACATGATTTGGCTTTTGAAAGCAGGATAATCCTCAAAACCCATGGTAATCTGGGTAAATTTTAGATTACTCTGTATCAACAGAGATCAAAATAGGCTTCATTCGTCTCTCAAATCTTCCGGGTACACTTATCTCTTATGGTGGTTGAACAATTGTGACCAAAACAGGTGTACACGTGGAGTGGCGATACAAGACAATTTGTATATAGCTTTGTATTACAGCTGTCAATAACTTTTCTTTCTCATAAAAGAGGTTGGGGATGAGTTCATGTCACAAAATTACTGCTGAAGATTGTTTTGACAAAGCTTTTCTAAGCTTTTTTGCTAGGTATTCTTTGGATATTGCATATTTTTATGACATTTGCTCATCCATCCACCTATTATATATACGAGTTTATTCTTATACTTATGTACTATAATATAAATAAGATTTATTCATGACCGTCCAGAACAACAGTAAGAATAAGTAACAATAACTATTGCACAGTTGTATTGCAAAAAAAAGAAGGCAATACAACAGAACTCAATGAAGTAAACATGACCAAAAAAAAAAGAACAATATGAACTTTCAACACAACAAAAGTGAAAAGTGGACATGTACACAAGATTGGTGTTTGGTCTTCAAATCCCCCAAATCCTTCAGCCAGATGAAAGCAAAAGCTTATATAACCATAATGAATCAAATATTGGGAAGTCTTTTTAAATTCATGACAAATCTGGAAAGGCTGCAATTTAATCATATAATATTGTTTATTTGCAGGCTGTATATATATATATATATATATATATATATATATATATATATAGAGAGAGAGAGAGAGAGAGAGAGAGAGAGAGATAGATAGATAGATAGATAGATAGATATACACAATT
>JAVQJL010017516.1:0-15458 GCA_036024295.1 Nannoperca obscura | reverse complement strand
TTGACTCTATTTTCTATTCATTTCACAACGTATGGTGGTGAATAAGTGTGACTTTTCATGGAAAACACAAAATTGTTTGGGTGACCCCAAACTTTTGAACGGTAGTGTATATAAAATGTATCACACGTCTCTTTACATTGAGGTTAACACTTAACTTCACCACTGGGTTAAAATGAGCCCCACCTTTACCAGCTGCAACATTAAAATAATGTACATATTAATGAATCAGTAATTATCCAATAACCTGAGCCATTCTGCATAATGAGTAATTGTACTTTTTGTACTTTAAGCATATTTTAATGATAAAACTGAAGTACTACTTACTTTAAATACTGAGATTCTGAATGCAGTACTTTTGTATTTCTACACTCGCTACTTTTACTTCTGCTTCTCCTCCGCTGGTTTTCTACAAATAAGATAGCAACACATAAATACAGCTTCACTCATAATAATAATCCAATAAAAAGCTTGTTGAATAGTCTCATGCCTGACTTGGTAGCTGTGTTGCTTTGTTCTGATGGGGGCTGGTGGGTGTTGTGGAGCCTGGATGAGCTGTTGACAGATATTTTCGCTCTCCTTGTGCTTCTTTAGAGGAATTAAACACCAGTCTTTTACTTTCACTTCCTCCCAGTTTCCTTCAAAAATCCAAGTTAAATGTCATTGAAAACGTCCTCGTTTTCTCCTCCTCTCGTTCGTCCATTCAGAGAGAGAGGGATGCGGGCAGCCGCTGTATCGTCTCCATGGTGTCGAGCTCCATCACCATCCAGGACCCACGTGACTCCCAGAACTGCCGGTCGTTTGGTTTCGACTACGCCTACTGGTCCCACGGCGGCTTCACGCGAGACCGCAGCGGCCTCTTTGTGCCTGAGGAGCCCGGGGGACGGTACGCTGACCAGGTCGGTTCCCGGGAGAACGGGCAAAGACTCTGCACATTCATTACAACCAACGCAACACAGTGAACCCTGCGCAACAAGCAGAATACAGACTGTCCAGGCGGAACAGAACTAGAGTGAGAGGTGAGCGGAGTTTGATCAAGTGTGCGGCTCACAAAATGTCATCTGTCCCCAGGACAGTGTGTTCCAGGACCTGGGGGAGGGGATACTGGAGAATGCTCTGCAGGTAGCAATCATCATACACTCATACACTTTTTTTTTTGCACCAAAGCAGATTTTGGTCTGAAACATTTTTGAGGTTCTTACTGTTCTTAAAGTGAATGTCCGAAAATGATGTCCGCAGGGTTACAACGCCACGCTGTTGGCCTACGGGCAGACCGGCTCGGGGAAGAGTTACTCCATGGTGGGCTACGGGCCCAACAAAGGCCTGGTTCCTAAACTCTGTGACCGACTGTTTCAGGCCATCAGAGAAAATCAGGATACCAGACAGTGTCAGGTGAAGAGTGTGTGTGTGTGTGTGTGTGGCTGTTTGGGTTCATCATCATTTATTAGAGTTGTGTGGGTGTGAAAATTCTGAATGTCTTTGTTGTTGACGTCTACGCAGGTCTTTTTCAGTATGTTGGAAATCTACAATGAGCAGGTAACAGAAGGGGGGGGGGAGCAGCTACTCTCGTTTTTTCCTATTCTATTTTTTATGCATCATCTCTTCTCTTACTGTACACATGGCATTCATTAAGAAGTCGCTGCTTTGGTTCCCTCCTTCCTTAATCTCTGGAACATCTCGTTGTCTCTCTCCTCTCCGTCCAGGTGGTGGACCTGCTGTCTCGGGGGTCTCGTACTCCGGGGGGGCTCCGAGTCAGGGAGGAGCAGCAGAGAGGCTTCTATGTGGAGGGTCTCCGAACGGTCCCGTGTGACAGCGCACCACAGGTGAGAGAGCGGGACACACAGCGAGACACCTCTGCATCCAGTGACAGGAAGCGGAGCTGGGGAGATAACTGTCCATGTTTTACATTCACCTCCGTGAGCTGAGTCTAGAATTATGATATAATAGCTGTCGGCAAAAGGGATGTTTAGGGATATTTCTGATCCTTCTGTATGCTACGTTGGTGTTTCGTGTGTTTGTATTGTATGTGGAATAAGGAACATTTTAAAATGTAGGTGGAGCAGCTGATGGAGCAGGGTACCAGGACCCGAACCACTGCTGCCACTCACATGAACGCCAACAGCAGTCGCTCGCACATGCTCATTATTCTCCAGCTCAAACAGGTTAGTGCCTCCCGTTGCTGTGTTTCAGCTTGAAGTGTCGGTGTCTCTTTATATACGTCAGAAATACTACCTTCAGGTTCCCTTCAATTGTTTGTTAATGACGTTGTTGTGACTTTATGTCAGATCTTTTCCAAAGAGAGCATCACAAAGCAGTCCAACGTTAACTTGGTGGACCTGGCTGGCAGTGAGCGTCAGCGGTCGTCGGGGTCGGAGGCCGACAGACTCAAAGAGGGCACCGCCATCAACCTGAGCCTCACCACGCTGGGCAACGTGATCAGGTTGGCCTGGTGATGTGTTTAATTGAGTTTTCTGTTCACTTTGGTTTGTCAGCGTTTGTCACGTTTCCTCTCCTCTCCGCTCCTCCAGCTCCCTCGCTGACGTGGCGGTGGGGAGGAAGGTTGTCCATATACCCTACAGAGATTCAGTTCTCACCAAACTGTTGCAGTCTGCACTGGGAGGAAACAGTCGCACTGTTATGGTAACAGAAAACCACGCTAACATGTACTGGTGTTGCATTACGTACTTGTAAATACACAGTGAAGACAGATCGATAAAGATAGTTCTTATTTTGGGCATCAATCAATTCTCAAGATCGCCACGCTGAGCCCTGCTGACACCTGCTATGAGGAGTCTCTCTCAACCCTGCGCTATGCTGAGAGGTACAGACCATTTGTTGGCAGGTCGCCACCAGAATTAAAAACAGCTAAAACTTCTACGCCAACCGCTCATTGTCATTTTTCTGGCTCCTTCCGCCGTCTTACTGCTCCCTGCTCCACCCTGTACCCACTCCACCCCCCTCGCTTGCTGTGCCCCGGCCTCCGTCGCCTCTTTAGGGCGAAGCGTATCCAGAACCGAGCAGTGGTGAACGAGAGCCCCACTGAGCGTCTGGTCAAAGAGCTAAAAGCCGAGAACGCCAGGCTACTGCAGCGACTGAGCCGGCTGGGCCAGGAAGGACGCAGAGCCAACGACGAGACCAGTAAGACCCGCTTTCAGAGTGGAGGAGAGTTCAGCAGGCGAGAGTGAGAGAGGTCAACGTGTGTGTGTGTGTGTGTGTGTGCGTGTTTGTGTGCGTGCGTGCGTTCAGAGGAGCTTCGTCAGCTGCTGACCCACAATGAGCTCCAGATCAGTGCCATTCAGACTCTGTGGGAACAACACCTGCAGGAGGCACTGAAGGACTGGGAGCAACAGTACGCGAACATCACACAGGTACACACACACACACACACACACAAACATAAAAAAACCCACACACACAGGAGTTGCTGTAGTTTGAAATGAGGTTAAAAAAAACACCATCGCAGAGTATAAATGCACTTTGTGACATTTTAGTGTGTCCAAGTGGATGTTTTAATGTGTAATGTGTCTCTGTCAGGAGAGGAGGATGATGCAGATGCACCCCTACATCCTGAACATCAACGAGGACGCTCAGCTGTCGGGGGTGGTCAAGCTTTTCATTCAGGAGGGTGCGTCTGTCTGCACCTCCCTCTCTTTACGTTGAGATGAATGTCTCACTCTCAATGTCTCAGCCGCTTAATGTAGTGTGACAGACGCCCCGCTGCAGTTTTGAGCGAGTTCATTACCGCTCATTAACGCTGTTGCGCGTTCCAGGTGAGTGGGACGTCGGCCTGTGTGACTCTTCCCCAAGATCCGTCCCTATCAAGGGCTTAGGGTGAGTTTTCATCACATCAACCAAACCCAGAGCAAGTCAGTTGAGTGTCTTATTATGGATATGAAGGATGTGATTGATTTGATTGACCGTTCTGGGTGTTTCCCTGCATTCTACCTAGTGCATGCTGGGACTGGCTGCAGGCCCTGTGACCCTTTAACAAGTGAAGAAAAAGAGTGCAGGCTTGTCTGGAAGCTTTGTAATGTTGAGATACAAGTTTGACTCATTAACATTTTGTATCACTAACACTAATTCATGTCTGCACGTGTGTTTGTGTTATGTTTGTGTGTGTGCGTGTCAGGATCCAGGAGCGTCATGCTGTGTTCAGGAACGAACAGCGCCGGGTAACACTGACCCCGCTGGCAGGATCAAAGGTCGCTGTCAATGGCAATCCTGTCTCCAAGACAACTGAGCTGCAGCACCTGGTGGGTCTCAACACACACACACACAGTTTATGTTACGGATGTGTGACATGTGCGTTACAGTATGCACACACACACACAAAGCCTCTCTCTATCTTTTGTCTCCCCTAGGACCGCCTCATTCTCGGTTCGAACTGTACCTATCTGTTCATTGGTTATCCCTCCGAGAGGGGCGGGGATGACTGGAGCCGCTACGACTACGACTACTTCCAGTCTGAGCTGGCTGCTGCTGAGGGCATCCACCTGGGTGAGCGGGAGGATCGATAGCCGGAACTAAAAGGTGGTTTATTATGGGAAGGACACTTGTTAGATACCATTTACGTGTCTGCGTTTAGGCGAGTCTACTGCTGGCTCCAGTCTCACGGACCCCAGTCTGCTGGCGGTCTTCTACGACTACATCAAACTGATGCCCATGGTGGCTGAGGCCAACCAGATGAGCCAGGAGCTGAACAAGGTGGCACAGATTCACTCACATTGATATTCTGTTTTTTTTTTTGGTTAATATGTTCTTACTGCAGGCAGCTATGCTTGTAAATCAAACACCACAGGTATGTTTTTGTTTATTATGCTCTCTTGTGGTCATGGTTAAGTATTAACAGACAATAAACACCTGCCCCTTTGTCTTCTGCCGTGTTCGTTAGGGGGTGGAGTTTAAATTGGAGATCAAGAATTTGGCGCTGTCGGATTCAAAAGGCCACGATCTGGAGAAGGAGATTGTTGTCAGAGTCACCGCCATGGGAAGAAAACAGGTTGGGTCTGTCTCTCTGTCTGTGTCTTTCTTCTGGTTTTATAATTCCAGCTTCACTTTAGGTTTGAGTTCGGGTTTTGTATGTGTGTTTATTTACAACTTTTGCGCTCCATCCCCAGGTATGGATGTGGTCCAAGGCCAAGTTTGTGAACCGTAAATTCCTGATGGAAGAAGTCTACCAGCAGCATCAGGCTGAAAAGAGCGGAGACAATGTAATTCAACAGAAAGAACGTTGCTTATGTTTTTCAAAATGTAGTAAGAGACCATTTACAAATCAGCAGAAATGCACAATTCCCTTCTTTTATGTTTATATTATAAATATTTATAATTTCAGCACAGACATCAAGCAAAACTAGCTTCTTTCAGAACCTGTAAACAAAACATTATAGTAAAATTGGCAATAAAATGGCAGTTGCCACATAGCTGCATATGGAATTTGCTTGTATTATGTATTTGTATTTACAGCTTTTGTGTTTGAAATTCAGTAAAATATAGAGAATAAATGAGAATCTCATTTTCCACCTGGGTCTGCCGATTGCTGGAATGGGAGCTTAACTTCTATAATAACACAGTCAGCGCTGGCTAGCTTTACCATTAAAATGTTTACATTTCAGAGCAATAGCTGTTTTTGATGTTTGACCTGTCTTTGGTTCTTGCTGTCAGAGAGTAGAGGGGCTGTCTACAGCTGCCTTGCCCAGAGATAAAGACCCGTTCTGGGATCCTGTGGAGCCTCTGCTTCTGGGGACTACCCACCTCTGGCTTCAGTCTTTGGCCTTCCGCATCCCTCTGGAAGAGCAACTTGAGGTATGCACAGATATACTGTGTGTGTACACACGTACACACACATACACACACACACACCTCCTCACTGTGGGTGAACACAGAGTGATATTTGGTTGATAATGTATGACTGCAGGTGCTGGGGTCAGAGGGCACAGAGGAGGCCATTCTACAAGCACAGTTGGTACCCTGTACCTCTACAGGACTGTATGATTCTCTCACTCTCACACACACACACACAGTGTATAACCCCAATAAACACATACAGATATAATAGTAAATACTATTTCTCATCTTCCAGCCCTCTGGGCGAGGATGACATTATGATCGACCCGTCGGAGTTACTGGGCCGACAGCTGGACTTCCAGCTGGTCCTGGAACAGTGTTGTGGCCTGCGCTGGATCAGAGAGGCCCGCAACAGAGGCGTCCAAATTGGGTGAGTCATATGGGGCTACATGTAGAGGCATGGAAAGCACTGAAGAGAGTTTAAAGTACAGGGAGGATGAAGACTATTCCGACAATAACCGAGGTCATGACGGGGTACAGCAGAACGTGCAGGGAACGTGCGGGTGATCGATGAATTTAGCGTTTATTGGAGAAAAGACATCATTTAAGTGTTTACATAAGTTTACATAAGTACACCGACATGAAGAAACGGGAGATTCTTATTTCCTCCTCCCCCACTCTCTCAGTTTCAGGTTGTTTGACTGCAGCCAGCCTCTGTACACTCCGGCTGTGTGGCACAACGTCAACCCTCTGCTGGATCACAGAGTTCACTTCGCCTCCCCCCACACCTCCCAACGTCTGCTGGACTACCTACAGAGCAGCGCTGTAGTGCTGGAGCTGTGGGGGCTTCAAGGTGAGCATGAAGAAGAAGGACGGATGATTGAGGAAGAGACGTTTTACTGTATGTTTAGTTTTAAAGCAGGAGACAAAGTGACAGAGCTCCAGCTGAGCGTAGATGGAAAACGTACTGTATGTTGGAGGCCTTGCAAAAAAAAAACTGCATGTAAAACAAATTTATTTTGGATGTTAGTTATGAATGCTTTGTGTCACAGCATCACACTGCTGTATAATCTTACTTTCACAGCAGGAGCGCAAAATGAAAGTAATCTGATTTTACTTTGCCTTAATTGCTCCCTCAGACTTGCAGAGATGAGTCAGAGTGGGATGATATTGATTTGTAATTTCAGTTTTGGACACAGATGTTCATCTTCCCTCCTGGTTAGAAACATATCATGTTATTACTATGTTCAGTAAGTCATTACTGTAACTGTACACCAGACAAAACGTATCAATAAAGCTGCTGATTTTCTGTTTCAGAGGGTTGTACTGACCTGACATCGTCTCTGGAGGGAGTGAGGATGACTCCAGAGGGAGTCTTCATCATCGAGGAGGCCGGCCCAGCAGACACCGCAGTGAGTCTGATGTCGAGTTTGTATTCCTGCATCAGGAATGATCTTTCACTTTGACATGTTTCTATATCTGGCACTCGAACAACGTATATATTTATGGAAAATATACTGTACATAATATATTATATAAAAATGTTCTACATTTGGTAAGAAATGTCAATATTAACACCAGCATGGATGTGTTTCATCACAGTACTGTCATCATTTAGTTTAAAAGCTCAAAAAACATGTTTAAGTGTGGAGTAGCTTTTTTTAATGAGAAATTCCAAGCAACATCAGTGCACAGGCATGATGAAATTTCTTATTTCTCAATCACTGTGTGTGTGTGTTGCAGCTTGTGGACTCTGCAGAGCTCAGCTGTTCAGTGAGAGCTCTTCAACAGGACTTGGAGGAACTGAAGAGTGTTAATGCTTCACTGAAAAAAGAAAATCACAGTCTGAGAGAACAACTCACCACAGCCAGGAATGGTAACGGACATACGCACACAACACACACCCAGATCAGCGTCAATATGCTGTTCATTAAACACAATATCCAAACTACATTTCACACGTCTTCACCCGGTCAGAGTAATTTGCAGACAGGATTTAAATGTCGTTTCCCCCCCATCCGTGCGTTAGGTGGGGAGTGTGTGCGCGGCCGCTCGGTGCGTCCCAGCTGTGACGCGGAGTTTGCTCGGGCTCTCAAGGTTTTCTACCACAGCATGACCTCAGTCAGGGGTCAGCTGCAGCGCCTGTGCAGACACAGGCCGAGCGTACGTATCCATGTCCGTGTGCAGCATAATTAACAGTGAGCAGTACTACAATACGGCCTTGTTCGTGGTAAAGAGTTAATCAACAGTGGACGTACAGAGAGCAATACACAAATTAACTGGTAGGAAAAAGTTTCAGTAAGATTACAGTGAACTCGCCACAGTAACTAGTGTTTAAATAATGTTCCTACTTTGGTTGTTTAAATTAAGGGTTACGATTAGGATTTTCCTTTAGGCTTTGTCTGTTTGGAATGTCGTGATATTTAATTAATGCCTTTATTTCTACTGTTCTTTGGTCGGCTATCTGGAAAAGCACACCGTAGAATTAAGAGTCAGTTGCTAATATTAAACCCTAATGCATGTCGTTTTCAGACACTTTCTAAACATGGTGTGTGTGTGTGTGTGTGTGTGGTTTCCTGCTGTTTCCAGGAGGAGTCTGACCTGCTGGGGCTTAGACTGTTTGTGGATGAGCAGAGTCGTCTGCTCAGGGACTTCTCAGAGCAGCTGGAACAGAGCGTCTCCACACTCAAACAAGATGTAGCCGCCATTGTCCGCCGGAAACGAGAACGATCGGGAATCTGGTCTTGACTGAGTAACTGTTTAACAAGAGTATTACGAAGGTGAATGTCTCTGGTAGTTCTTTACTTTACAACACTAAGTAAGTTTGTAAGTTTGCTGTTTCCTAAGTTTGAAATATTGTTGTTTATAAAAGCTTCATTGTATTAAAACATTGGTGAAACCTGCAGAAGAAATGTGTTCACTTAACTGAATTTTATCAAAAACAAACAGCTGTTTTATTTTACACATTTTGTGTGCAAGATCCACAAAAGCATAAGAAATATGTTAAACTTATTTTTATTAAGATTAGAAACATTAAGGAATCAGGGAAAGCTTCCTAAAAGTGTACTACACAACAAAAGTTGTCATATAAACTACTCATTCTTCTGCTTTCTTTGCTGCAGAGGTATTCCAACCAAACCTGGGTAATTGCAAAGGGAACTCTTCAAGTTACCGAGCATGTTATATCTAGTGTGATGTACAAGATGTGTCACAATTAGATGTCTTTTTAACAGAAGGAGCAACAGATGAGGGTACAACAGATGAGGTGTCTCAACCTCTACATCATCACAAGATTAGTCTGCAAGAATAAATACGCAAGTCTAGTAGAACAACAGCACTGAAGTCTAAAAAAACTTTATTAGACTGCATGTAAAAGAAGTCAGTACAGTCCCAAACTGCAAATAAATTAAAAAGGCAAATACAACTCAAGTTTCAGAATTCACAATATTATGATGTTTTTGGACCATCATTGATAATGTGACATATTTTCCGTATACTGTGAATCTGTATCGCAGTCTGACATCAGAAATCAGGGAAAGCTCCTCTTCCTCGTGTCTCACTGCGGGGGGAGTAATATCACTGATCACAGACAAGATATCCAATAACCGAAAAGGAGAGATTTCCTCTTTCATTGTGATGAGTTCAATGACAAGTGTTTACCACAGCATCTCTCAGTGCAATGTCCAGTTCGGAGGTAAAAGCACAATGGTCAATGTTTGTAAGCGGTCACAAATTGCAAGAGTACAGACGGTCCGCTGTAGGTCCAAAAAAAGATCCGCGTGGGCACATTTACAGGAGGAGAGGCAGAAGGCAGATGTGAGGCAGATTAGTCATCGGATAGGACGGAGAATCTATGTACAACAGACACGCAGGCAGACAAGTAGGGAGGCGGTCGTGACAAACTTGAAACAGGTGTAGACAGACGGAGGAGAGAGGCAGCAGTGAAAGGCCAGAGAGTTAGCTAGGTACATTTGAACTGAAGAGGTAGACTGGAAAAACAAAGCCAACTGTGGGAAGGACGGACAGCTAGCAACAGATAGAGTGTGTGTGTGTGTGTGTGTGTGTGTGTGTGTGAAGGCAGAACCCATGAGTCAACTGAAGTCTGTCTAATTTGGGTTACATTTTTACAGAAGTGTTGAGTTTGTGTGTGTGTGCACGCAGGTACAGAGAAGGCTGAGGGTACAGGTGAGGTAGGTTAATTGGTTCGTCGGGGATTGGGAACAAAACACAAACTATAGAAAAACATTTACAATACACAATTCCTGCAACATTTACTAAAAACGTAAAATAACGTCAGAGAAAATGTAGCAACGAGGGAACATTTCTTTTTCTACAGTTTCACTGCCAATTGTCTGCACCTCTTTGGGTAAGTCGGAGTTCTAAGTCTAAACAACACAACGCAACAAACAAACATGAGCCAAGAGCCTGTACAGTAGCAGTCTAGGTACATATCAAGTACAGTGGTGAAAATTACATTACAATTACAAAAAGCACCTCCTATCAAAAAAAAAAAACCTTTCAGCCTCATATATGCGACAAATTTCAAAATAGAAGCGCTGTTATCGTTTTTCATTTTTAAACTGCACTCCATTCTATGCAGCCATGAGGCGTGACTGCAGTGATTGACGTGTTCCTGAATTTGGGTTACAATACTCTGGTTATCAGCTAACTTTTAAAATAAGTGTTTCTTTATCTGGATTCTATGACACGAGATTGTTTGGCTGACAACTGATTGAACATGCAATTGTTCAAAGAAATAAACCTTTTCTACCTGTCAAACTAATGCCTCTATGTAGATACATAAGTGCTAATAAATGGTTTTGCCAAAAAGCAGTCTGAGCTGGAATAAGTGTGTGTGTGTGTGTGTGGTTTTAGTGCACACACGTTATTTCAGCTCATTTCACCCGACCATGTCCATATTATATCGCCATCTTTCTGACTCTGAAACAACCATTTTACATTCTGGGTTACACAAGTTGTCATCTTTCAGCTCCCTCCATCACGCTTTATATTCACCGCCGGAGGAGAGACGTTTAAAACATACGACCACTGGTGAGACACACACACACACACACACACACACGCTTTCATCAAAAGGAGACAGACATTTTTTACAGTATAAAAATATTTCACTAAACTACAGCGAGGTCCACGATTTCACATTAAGCCCACATTTGTTGGTCTCTGAAGCCACACAAAGATAAAAATCATTAATTAAGAGCCACAGTCCAGAACAAGTCAGTCGAGACAGAGACTATAATAAGATTGTAGAAGACATTACAGGTTAAGATTGTTACAAAAGCAATACACGGCAGTGTTCACATGTTTAGTAATAATTAAGTAGGTCCTGCGATATGGTGAAAGATCATGATTTGGAAATAAAGCCACCGTAACATCACGCATGGTCACGCTGCTCTCAAGATCAAACTGGTATCCAACCTCCAAATCCAGGATCTAATGAATTATACAGACTGCAGGAAACAATTTGACCCTTGAAGTGTTCCTGTTCATTAAATATGATGACTTCTCCTTTTCACTTGAATTGTTTCCTATCCAGTGCTAGCTATGGTTTACCGGGCACAACCAAAAAGATCCCTGAATAATGTCAGCATCGCTGTCACCAAACGTCTGAGGAGATGTTGGAGTCAAGCGCTCAGGAGTCATCCGCTGTGTGAATTCAAATAATGACGTAAACAAACTTGAAACTTCACGGAATCTATGAGAGATCAGTCAAGTTCACCGACTGAAGCGTGTTAGCGTTTAGCCACACTGCTAACACATGATCAGCAAGGAACTGACACTAACAATCACCACCACAGCACTCACTGGTACATTCTCCATCTTCATAGAAACACGTGCACGCTAAAAGACAGGTGTGTGTCTGCCAGAGGCAAATCTGCCTTAAAAAAAAATAAATAAAAAAATAAAGAATAGCATCAACCTCATCCTTACTACCATCTCCTATGAAGTTTGTGGGTCTTCTCAGGCGCTGGTGCCTTCATTCTCAGCAGCTTGGCTGTCACTTGCCGTTGTCCCGTGGGTGATGAGGGTAGGCGGGGCCTCGGATACGTCTTGCTGGCTGCCGTGCCTCGAGTGGGCGTCTATCTGATGGAGGCTGCTGTGAGTGGAGAGCGGGTGGTCGATGCGTGGCATGCTGCCGTGGAAACTGCGCTCCTCTGTACCTCTGTAAACCATAGTATCACTCCTGAGAGAGAGGAGAGGCGCACTTGGACTTAATTGAATCTAAATCACAACTTTTGACAGACAAAGAGAAAGTCGTAGATTTCTTGCTCTACCTGTCGTCACGAGCGCGGCGCAGGCTGCCGTGGTAGCTGGCCTTGCTGTGGACGCTGCTGGCCTTACTCCTGGTGGAGGTGGGGTGGCCGGCCTGAGCTCGGACCGGTTCGTCGAAGTCGTCTAGGACGGCCAAGTGGGTGGAAGAGGCGTGGGTAGAGGTGCCCTACAGAAGGATGAGAGGTCAGAAAGATGTAATAACTACTGGCATTCAACTCCAGAACACAGGTTTGCCCTTCACTTTTCTGTAAAATCTTTTTGACTGTAATCAGAGATATACTGTAGTACAGTGAGGCTGCTTCAACCATCAATTAAAGTTCAATTTTGATCAAAAATCTAATTTGACAGTTCTTGCCTTCCTAAATGCTTATATTATCAAGCATTCCCTAATAATTAGGCTTGTCAACAGGGTATGTTAGCATAATCAGACTTGACATTAGGTAGGCTGATGATTTAATGTGTTTGGTGTTTTGAGTTGACAGAAAAGAAACAGAAAAGTACAACTTCATGTTACCTAACCCGGGCCGCCTGATTGCTTAAAGCTCTGGTTCGGTTTGGATTTTGATAGTTTCAAAAGTAATGTAGTAAAAACTTTCCATATGTGCATGTCATATGCTTCAAGTAGATCCCCAATGGGAAGAGGAAATTAATGTATCTTATTTAGCCCAGCAAGCTAACAGACAGTAATGGATGAAATAAAGCAATCAAGCAGCTTCTGGCGTCAAGTTGGTCTGAAATTAGACAGTGCCACCAGGGTTCATGCAAGTTGTTTATCTTAAAAGTTTTAAAAAACTCAAGTAAAGGCCCGGTTTTGGTTTCAGATTTTGACCTGCCGTTCCAGGGAACTTTCAATCATTGTAGGATTCACACAAATCAGGTTTCATGTGTTTTTATCTTAAATCACTATTACTTTTATTTTGCTCCTGGATCCACTAGGTATAGTGCTACAAGAACTATTCAATTCAATTTTATTTATATAGCGCCATATCATAAGGTTATCTCAGGGCAACTACAACTACTGATATTACTCCTGCTTATCCTGTTTCTTTTACAACTACAGCAGTGCTGCAATGATTACTTTTGATGCTGCTATATAACAGCTGTGTTTGTAGTCCTACCTGAGTGGATGTTCCTCTGGACTTCCTAATGATGGGGGTGTTGGGTTCACGCAGCAGAGACTGGGCAAAGTCTGGCTGCTCCTGCAGCACCTGACGAGACTCATTCACCCCACTGCTGCAGAGAGAAGAGGGGGGGGGGGGTGTACAAATGGGAGATGAGGGGAAGGAGCAGGGGAAATAGAATATTTAAGAGGGGAGAGGGTTAGAAGAGCAATGAAGAGGGGAGGAGACATGGAGAGGTGCAGAGAGAAGGACAGAGAAAGGAAAGATGGGGAAGTGAGAGGGAGACCGAGGAGAGGAGGAGGAAGAGGAGGGGATTAATGTGTTGTTGTTGAGGGGGCAAGGACACAGGTGAAGAGGATACCCTTGTGTCACCATGGAGACAAACACTGCGAGTAAGTGTGCGTTTCTTAGTGTACTTATGAATAGTGGTTCTAAATGCCCTACTGGTTCATCTGTCTGAAGCAATAAATTCACAGGGAGAATAAAATAGAAGATGCAAAATGATTATCTAAAGCATAATCAGACATGCAGTACACGTTCCCTGAAACTTGTTTCAATAATAAAAAAAACTGGCGTACTAAGCATTCACGAAAAAGTATTCGATAAAGGGGAGAGGGAGGATGAAAAACAAATCCAGTCTCTCTTCTTACTCTTTGCGCCTGCGTCCCTGCAGGAAGTTGGCCCATTCAAAACAGGTCTTCTTGCTGCCCACCCAGAAAACAGAGGGGATCCCCACCACCAACATCATCACATATTTAATTAGGAACAAAACCATGGCTGGCCGACTGGTGTTCTCCACCTAAAGAGAGAAACAGAAATATGAAGTATTAATTCCACAATGATCCAATCAAGATAAAATAGGGTGTTGAAAATACAGCCAGAAATGTACAAGAGAAAAAGTTGTATTACTTTGGAAACAGACTAGCATTAAATTACGGATGTGCAGGGCAAATATTTCCTCAACAATAACACAGTAAAGAAATCTAAAATGTTTAGGCTGCCACTGAAACTACTTGCACATTAAGTAGAGCAAAAGTTTCCAGCACTGATTTTAGCCCAGTCAGTCAGTTTGAAAAATGGAAGAAGGAAGGGGATCCCAGAGAAACCCAGCTGCTTCAGCAGCTGAACTGCAGAGGGGATGTGCAACAACTGCTTTCTACTTAGATGGTCTTGAACATAGATGCAGGATAGAGTATCTCCCACCAGGGGGCAGTAGTTTAATTTGTAAATTTTAAGTTTGTCAAATGTTCCACTCTCATTTCATAGAATCCAAACTAACTCACTGTTGATGTTTTGAAGCATAAACAGTAGAGTTCAGAGATATTTAAATGTGAGGTTTACAGCTGGTCACCTCCAGGTCGTGATTCTTTCCTTTTGAAAGATAAAACTGAGGAAACATCAAGCACATTAATGTGTCAGCAACAAACATCTGAGGCTAACGGACGGATCATTAGGTGGCACCAAAACAAGCATACACATATGCAAGTATTTTGTGAATTCACAAGTATAAATATTTAGCTCATTATATCTAAAATCTCACACTGCGTACGGTATGAGAAATAAACGAATGTGTGCATTTCATGTTTTGTATGTTTTCAGCTGACTTTTAAGTGGATAATGACCGAATTTCCATGACCGAATGACCGAATGTTTTTAAATTGCAGCAATGAATGCAATCAAATCTAAATCAGAAAATCAGTGGGGTTACGATTACAGACAGACATTTTTTGGAGTTACACTATGACTACAAAGACCGACAAAGTGTAGTGGTTACAGACTTGGTGCAGGCTTACAGACTTGATCTGTAAAACAAAATTTCCAATAAAAAATGAAGACTATATCCTGGTAAAGATGCTATTCACAAAGCATTTTAACACTCACAACATCTCTTGAGACAACTCTGAGGGGAGCATTAGCGTTTCTTGCTTTTGAAAGAACCAGGGGCCAGAAGAACAGGTATGTATTATTTATCTTAAGTCTATCTTATCCAGGCTGAGATTAAATGTCTCAGATTTAGGTCCTGAGATAAAACTAGAAGCCCTGGGCCTTCAATAAATTACCATCCATGCACACACACAAAACAAAGTCACTTGAACTTGAACAATGACCGCAGAATCCTCAATTATCCAAAAACATGCAATTGTACCCTCTTCCACACGCAAAACCCCCTAGGGTTAAGATCACATAACACATAGCAATATTGAAATTCCAGAGCTACAACAGGTCATAAAGAGGGTCTATCTTCATGCACACACACACACA
>JAVQJL010017484.1:0-12709 GCA_036024295.1 Nannoperca obscura | reverse complement strand
GGGGGGGACACATCTCTCACCGATGGTATAATTTTTGGGTGGGACAAATGCCAAATGCACCTTTTTCCAATATTGGGGGGGACACGTCCCACCCGTCCCCCCCGGTTCCTACGCCTATGCCTCCATCACCCATAATGCAACACAGACAGTTCATTTGGGGATTCACTTGTGTTATGCTAATTGGGGCTAATGTAGCCATGGGCCGCTAGCTTCAAGCAACGATAAGCAGCGGGCTACAGAGGTCCGATAAAACTCGATTTTTTTCTAACTCCACATTCCAGATTTTGTTTTCATTTCAGACCTGTAGTTTTGCTGCGTTTCTCAGTTTTTTTGTATGTTTGGATATTTGGAGTGCTGATCTGACCAAGAAAGTACTTTTAAGACTTCACCTTGGACATTTTCACTATTTTCAGCCATTTTAAAGTCTAAATGAGCAAATATCAATAAAATCAACATAGAAATAATTGTTAGTTGCAGCCCAAGTACCTGTGTTTTAGCCAGTTTTGATAACTGCAGCCTTTTAGCAGTGGCTCATCAATGTCTGTTCATGGAAAACATGTCCCCTCTATCAGCCCATTGATTGACAAGTGTGCACCACACAGTCCGTTTCCATCATGTCCACCAGCAGATGGCAAATCGATAAATAATTTGCCAGCAAAAAAGGGACGAGGCTTTTGTGAAGCACTGCGATGACGTTTGTGTTCTTGTCTCTGTTTCTGTCAGTGGCATAATTGTGGCCTCCGGCAGGTCAGGGTCTGCGTTCACCTTTTTCTTCAAAACTGCTGCCTCTGCTTTATTTTGTTCTGGCAGTCGGCTGGCTGAAGACGTGGGTTGTGTGAAGCTGTGCTCTCATAGTGACCAGTTGCAACTGGGGTTGTGTGTTTGTTACGCAGTACATTTTTATCATGCAATGGGTAGTAACGATGTATATAATTTCTGCTTTATAAATTGAATGTCATTTTAAATGTTTTTATTTATATTTAAAATTTATATTTTCTCTGGAATAAAAGTTACAGTATTCTCAAGTAATTTATGTACTTCACAGTGGCTATGGATGCAAAATTTCATACATGACGGAGTTTAAGAGCTCATTATAGTGCACTTTGTGTGTGTTTTGTTTGCTCTACAACTACTGTGCAATTTCTGGATTTTATTTACTGTAATTTACGGACTATAAGCCGCTACTTTTTTCACATGCCGCCAATACATTTAGGCTCGTCACACCAAACCAATGAAATTACCGAACAGGTCACAGTGGACCAATGATACCGTTCGAATCACCGTAAATCAAACACACTCACACCAAGTTCTTCAGATCAGTCATTTTTCAATTCAGAGGGTGCGGCTCAAATACAGGTGCGCTCAATAGTCTGGAAATTATGCTAAAGTGAAATGTGTGCAGCCAGGTACAACAAATGTAACAAGTGCAGTTTTTCCAACATGGCCATAAAGCCATCTCTCTCTGCAGTTTTGATGTCGATGGGAACCATGTCTTGACTTAGATGCACAGTTTATGTCATGTCCTTCCACCACTGGCTTTTCTTATTAGACAGCAACTAAGCAGTGACTCAGGCAAGAATGTCTTGGTTGTGGTTTTTGTTTCCCACCGCAGCTAAAGCTACTTGTGAGAACATTGTTTTGTCAACATTAATTATAGTTGCAGAAATGTTTCCTCATCACTTGGGCCTGCCTGTCTTCATCTCTTCACTATTATCATGCAAGTATGTGTTTTATTTTACAAAAGGAAGCATGTGCTGATAATAAGTTGCACTGATGCTGCACATTATGTGACATGACAATTGAAATTTGTGCTATATCAGAATAAATGATAGTGCTAAATCCATATAATGGTGCATATCACTTGTGCCATTTATACTGGATGCACCAAGGGCTGCAAATGATTTCTTTGCATTATTGATTACCCTATCAATCTCGATTAATCGGTTAAAAGTAGTTACTGATTAATTTTCTTCTGATCGACTACCCAAAAATAGGCTAATCTTTGTATCTAATTATAAACACCTCTCCATTGACTTAAATATAAACGTAAGTGCTGGCCGCTTGAAAAGAGGAATAGTGTAAACGTGCCCTTACAGGACCCTTTGGGATTGACAAGTCGGTGACGTGAAAGCAAACCGTGACGTGTTAAAATCTACTAGCCAAGGCAGAAATAGGAATGTGCCAGGCATACGGCCTGCTGGTTTTGCCCACCCTTTTCCATGCACAGTCCAGACCTGCCTGGGCCAGATCGCCTGACATGCATCTTTCTCAGCAATTGTAACACATTCAAGTGTCAGAGTAACCCATAGAGGTAATGTGAGTAAAACGGCACTAGTAGTTTCTCTAAGACAAGTTGAATTACTTTTCATTGCACAACTGTATGGAGTCCAAAATAGAACTAGACCTCTTAAGAGTTTGATTTGTTTCCAATGATTATTTTACCTTTCATGTTTTGATCACCTTGGACAGAGAATAGTGTTCTGGCTTTCTGCTTTTGAACTGTGGTTTTTGTGTTCATATTCATATAAGTATTGGATACTGTTTTCAGTATTGAATGGGTTTGTTATTAATTTGAAACTAGCTAACGGAGGACCTAAGTGGCTCACTTGTTTTCACTGGTTTGGACTTGAAGTCGACACCTAATTAAACATACATTACTTTCAAAATAAGTGGAATAGGGAAAAGAAAGATTTAATGGCCTCTGACCAGTCTAATTTGAGTCTGAAATCTTACCATTCAGTTGTCACTCTGTCAAGTAAAACTTGATCTGAAACACCTCTGAATGGTAGCCGGTTAACTACTGAAGCTTCCAGTTGGGTAAACAAACCTATTAGCCACAGCTGTTACTTATTAGCATTCTGTTGGAGGCTGATTTGCAGACAATGGTATTGAGTATACTGCCCTGATTACCTGCCTTTCTAAAGTCCCATACTGTGTTCTCTGATTGCACAGCCAGGGGCAAATGTTGGCAAAAGTTGGCATTTTTTATTCAAAATTTTTACTTTGACAAATTAAAATATTTGACCTCTAATGACCTGTTCAAATTCCAAATGTGCAACAGACAGTTTGAAGTACTTTGCATTGTGGTCCAGCAGAGAGCACTGACCCTATTGAATACCCTAATCACCTCTTAGTAAACTAAGATAATAAATAATAATGGAGGGAAAAACACTAGGGAGAACAGCTGTGCTGATCGGATAATCTGTGTGCGGGACTATTATGGGTTCTACACTGTAGATGGCATTTGCCGACTTTATGAAAAGCAGCAGCCTTACTCTACAACGACAAGAAATCTGTGGACACACCTGCTAGTTTGCCATCCAAGTGAGGCAGCAGAGGCACCAGAAACAATTGGAGAAACGTCAACTGTGGATCCTCGTCTAACTGCCTACTCATCAAGACACATACTGCAGTTGACACCACAGGGAGAAATATAAAGATTATTCGTAAGACACCCACTTCTATTGACTTTCAGGGAAATTGTGTTGTGACTTTAAATGTTATCTTTTTACTTAATAAATCATCATCCCAAGTGAATTGGAATTAAAGAAACTAGCAAAATAAAGGGTTTTCTTCAGAGGTAATTTCTAATATTGAAACACAGGTCATTGCCTACATTTTCCATACCAACATAAGTATTTGTAATAAAATGATAATGATAAAATGATTCAGCCTCATCACACGCTCCATTAAATACGATACAGGTTTTTTATGTTTTCATATATACATAGATGTCAAGTTGTGAATCGGTACACATTTATGCATGTGACCAAGTAATGTTTAGGACAGGGCTTACACTGCATGTGCTGACCACGTGCTCTCTTGCAGACAGACAGACAGACCCATCTAGCAAACCTAGAAAGGAAAGCTAACAAAGTGGAATGATTGGTGTCAGGATTAGGCTTGAACTCAATGCTGTAGTCATTTTTTTATTGCTTTGTCTAAATGTCTCATTGGGTCTGAATTCACTGTAAAAGGCCTGCTGTCTAAGTGAATAAATATAATAAACTTTAGATTGCTGTGTAAATGTAGTGCTTTATTCAAAAAGACTAAATGGGGACGTACCAACAGTTGAAAGTGTATCGTCTTTATTTGTAAGTCTTTTCTCAGTTGCAGTCCTCATTTTGAATCTTTGCTTCGGTCTGCGCTGCCTCACATATCTACTCGCAGGTCCTGTGATACTGTGTGATTAACAGTATTTTCTTCACCTCTCTTGACATTTCCAGTTTGTAGTTTGCATCAAAACTGTTCTAGAGGGATCTTTAAGCTGCTCTTTAGTTGCTGTTGTGCCAGCATCATTTTAATGTGGGCTCCAAACAAACGTAAATCAAATTGTGCTAGCAGTACTGTCTAACCAACCAGTTCAGCAGCGTGGCATCCCCCCTTCAATAGACTGTCACTCCAGTCTCTCTGTGTCACTGGATGGTACCCTAAAAAGCATATGCCAGGCCTGGCAGAATCTTACTGGCCACTGCAAAATGCTACCTGTTGTAACTTCATTCATGTGTTTTATAGGGAACCATCAAGTGACCCAAAGATGTATTCACAATAAATTTGAAGTGTCTCAGATTTTGAAACAAAGAACAACTCTACCACCTAGCAGTAGCTTATTTAAACTATATATTTACATTTATAAATAGGTATAATAATATAAGATCCGTGCTTAACGAGACATTTGTAAGCGCAGGAAGCTTTTTGAAAGCGAAAAGGATCAGAGAAGTTACAAATCTCTTTTTTTCTGTTATAAATCATATTGAGACTATATTCACTCCATAATTGTATGTCTGTCTAATAGACATACAATTCCAACCAGTGCAGACAGTACTGGAGCTTTACCAAGAGTACTTGACGGTTTTTACTGTCATATCCTTCTGGTGCTCTGGAAGTTACAGCCAAATATGAAACCCTTTTTAATTGATCAAATTTTTCACATGAAATGTAATAGGGTTGTTTTTAGCCAAAGGCCGTTTAACTGCCCTTAGATTTCCGTGTTTTCATTATGCAAAAATTCCTTTGAAATCTGTGAGGAAGTAGGAAGGAGGGTTTGTAAAGCACTCAAGTCATAGGAAAACGCCCTAAATAAAGTTAAAAATGCATGAGTAGAAATTATTGTTAGCACTAGTCAGGGTACTTTATTTCCCTGGACTGAGCCTCCCTGGCAGACCTTGCTCTCAGGCTGCACACCTTACAAATGTCTCTTGCAGGATTGGCCGACCTAAATCTTAACCTAATCTGAACACTAACCATCAAGAACCTGAAACATTTGGTTGGTTGAGCATCCATGTGGCCATGGACCAATTCCTCAGTTGTCCTTTAAAACCAGCCGTAGTTATAGATGTATTCTTGAGAATACAGTGTTCAACCTTCTCAAACTACTAACATGTTTGTTAATCGTGAACTTATATATGGTTAGGTCTGTAGTGGTCAACTGAGTGTACTTACTCGTTACAGCAAAACTTATTTGAACTAATCTTCTAATTGTCCTAACAAGTCACAAAGACCGTACGACTGATCTGTCACTGTTTGGAGGTCACCTGACCTGCATACTTTCCTTCAGTTTGTTTTGGCCTCTTTCTGCTTGACTATTAGTTCTGTGAAATGTTGATAGGCACCAAAAGGGCAGGGATTAGTGTAAGGCAGTTTTGACGTGGTGAGCTTCGTATATCTGAGGTGTAACGTAAATATGTTTGTTGTATATTTAATTATGAATAGGTCAGGACCCCCAGTGTTTCTACCATCATGGGGATTAGAATCAGAATCAGAATCAGAAATACTTTAGTAATCCCTGAAGGGAAATTGCTTTTTGATACAGTTACAATGCTCAATAAAGTTATTATAAAAAGAATAATAAACAGTAGAAAATAGAGGGTCTAGAGGTGTAGAGGGAGGGTCCGAATATGTTTGGACCAGGGGCCCGGAGCTGCTCCAGGACGGGATATTTCCATGTTCACAAATCTGTGAAGTGCCAAAGCATTAAGGACGAATCTATGTAAACATTCAACCTTATTAGGGACATTTGATACATTCCCCATCAGTTTGAAAGATGATTATACATTGAGACAGTAGTTTCTATCTGTTTCACCACATTTTGGATTGAAAAGAGATGCCAAGTGCTGTTGCTGCTGAACAGCGGTAATCAAAATGCAAATCGAGGTCAGACACTTAACTCTAGCTGTACACTTTCAAACTGGCATAGCTCTGAAAAATATGTTTTTTGACATTTAATATCTGTTCCTAACACAGCAGCATGTTGTTAGTTTTAAACATTACTATTGCAAATGTATCTTTAAACTATACTATTGCACACAAGTCATGTAAATCCCGCTTGTGTTGAGAGAAAAAAACTTCATGATCGCCATAAACGCACCCTGCAAATGATGCATTTCTGTTTTCCATGACCGTTGCCCTCTGCTGCAGTAGAAAGCAGCAGAACACTGTTCACTATTCAGGGCACAACTCATCAGTCTTTGGGCAGTGAAACAAGGGTTGCTTAAGTGGAAAATAGTTGCATAACTGCACCATTCTCATGTACAGTGTTGCATTCTGTTCACATGCAACACGTATTTCAACAGTGATGATGGGGACATTTTTAGAAACGTGCTGCAAAAACACTGAAATTACTTGTTTATGGCATGCTAAACCTTGATAGACAACAGACTGCTTTATCTAACATACACCTGGCTGTATTACAAAAAGAGTAGCTTAGGGTTCAGTTAAGCATAATTTGAACAGGCTTGTTTCTCACACTGTATGTATTCATCAGACTTTGTAAGCCATTCAGCTGGAGGCCCATGAGCACCTTCCTTATGTGGCCAGGTTGAATGTCATTGCATATGAAGGAGACCAAGAGAGTCCAAGTTCCAAGCATCCCACACACCTGATAGAAACCCCCACTATGTATAATAATGAGAGGCTTCATGCTTGTATATCGCTGGATACATGTAATTATGCACTCGGTGCTGGAAGGGATCTTTCCCTCATGGAATACTGAATCCGTTAAGCCAACACTCACAGATGTGTGCAGTTTAATACCAAATACTTCCCCTTCAACTCCTTTCACCATGGACTTCTGCAATACTGTACAATAATGTTATATCTTTTCGATCCATGTCTGTTCCCTATTTCATATTTCAGAATTACTTCACTGGGTTTCCAACAATGATCAAAAAACATTCTAGATGCATCTAAGCGAAGGGTCTGAAGAGATACTGCATGTACAGAAGGAACACCTGTATTCAAATTCGCACACCTTTGCAAACTTTTTTGAAAATATGCTTTTGCTTTGTCATTGAGATTTTTTTTTTTGTAGATTTATAGCAAAAAATTACATGTTACAATAATAGTAATAAGAAAGTTTATAGCACAGTAAAATTCACAGATACTGTACTTGAATTAAAGAAAAACCCAACATATTGTGAAGTGTCTTTCTGGCTACCAGAACAGCATCAAGTCTCGGGACTCTACTGGAGGGATGGCCACCATTTTTTTAAAAACGATATCCCCTCATTTGGTGTTTTGATAATGACAATAAAGAGCGCTGTCTAACATGTTGGCTCAAAATATCCTGTAGGTGTTCAGTTAGGTTGAGAGCTGGTGACTGTGAAGGCCATAGCATAAGATTTCCATCATTTGGTACCCATCACCCATTGTGACGCCCTTGTTCCCTGTATGGTAGCATGTGCATTTGGTGGTTTCTCATATATTCAGGCTTTTCCTGAATAAAACTTTGCTTTTTAAGTTGTCACTTGTCTGTATATAGTTTATTGAATTCACATTATGATTTCTTCAAACCCTCTCTGCAGCGCTGTGGTTATGGGGCTGAGATCATATTTCCTGTTTTTGTCACCAAATCTGATCTTTGTCGTGTTTTATACAGTTTCTGACAAATCACTTTGCATCGTTCAGGCAAAACGCTATTGTTTCATTCCAGTGTTTCAAATGTTGTGCTTCTATAAAAGTCGAAAGAGTTTAATTTCAGCAGATTAAGGAGACGTGGTTAATTTCATCAAATCTTCTGGATATGCAATTAAAGGATTTGGAAATAACCACAGCATTGTGCAGCCTGCCAAACATGCTTTGTTCTGCAAGCATGGTACTTAAACCCCAACATAGTATTTGTCTCATAGTGAGACACCAATGTGGTATTCACCCCTTTACAGTAGGCTGAAAAATACAACCAGCATGAAATTAAACCAAGAAAATATTATGACTGAATAGCTTGTGCAACATTTGGGTTCAACTTGACAGTCTGTTGTTGTTAAATACAGATCAGATGAGCGGCTAAGTTTCTTTTTTCGATGTTTCACAGCAGAAAAAGCTGCAGCATATTTTAGTGGATGTTGTCTGAATCCTCCCTGATTTATTCCACCAACAGTAACATGGCTGAAGCCTGTGGGTGATGTCTGCACACATAATTGTGCAGAAACCATTCAAGTTCCCTGTAAAACCTGTTTTATTACATTTGACTTATGGTTTCTGTTCTTATTTGCTGTTCGGGCGAAGTGATGCTTCTTGTGTCTGTCTTTTAAAGTCACGCTATCACCTTTTTAAGATATTTAAAAGGTCAGTAGTGAATGGTGACACCTGCAATTCAGCGCTCCTCCAGTTACATAGCCCCTCTCAGTAGTTAAACTATAAGACAACAATACCAGCAGAGATCAACAGAGACACAATTAGGGCCATATTTGAATAATGCAGTCTTACTCACTCTAAGGAATAAGTACACAATTTGTGCTGTATCAGTTTCTCCTTTTAACCCTGCCACGTTCTTACTCATGTCCATGTGTGTTTATTAAATTGTATGTTATTGCACCCAGATCATTTTTTAAGTGGTTCCTACAGCTTCGTGAAAGATGCAGCAGACACAATATGCAGTACAGGGAGATTACTATTGTTAAATCTGTTTCCTCATCTCACTACTAATATTGGCTACATTCAGATGCCAAGATAAAGTCTTTTGTGTTGGAATGAAGTGTGTTTGATCCTTCAGATTAACATGGCCATTTGTTCCTGAGAAACAAAATCCCTGTAGATCTTTGGCCGCTTGATTAATTTGGAATTTCTATCTGATGTCTCAAATGGTTTATTCTTCTTAGTTTTCTTACGTAGCTTCATAGTTCAAATGGAAATATTTTCCTTCCTTGCTAAGCACCCTGTGGAATTCATGCACTAATGCATCTGTTTCCAAAATGCAAAAATAGCTTCAGATTGGGAAAAGCAGCTACATGTCTCTTAACAGACCCAGCCATCTCTTCTCTCGGGGCGATAGACGTTTCCCCGTAAAGAAATAAAGTGATTTTTGGTTACGCAAAAAGCTTCCAGAAAACACACTTCTGAAATGTGGTGCATGCTTTAGAGAGAAGAATATATTTAAGATCCACAAAAAGAGAAGAGCTTTAGAGCTTAAACTTAGAGAAATAGTTCATCATTTTGGGAAATGCAATTATACACTTTCATGCTGACTTACAGTAAATATAAAGCTGCAGCCAGTTAGCATAGCTTAGCACAAAGACTGCTAGCTGTGCTCTGTCCAAAGGTAACAAAATCAATCTATGAGCACCTCTAAAGCTCACTAAATAACATGTTATATCTCGTTTGTTTAACCATTTATAATGCATGCTAGTCGAATCTTGACTTCACCATGAGGTTGCCAGGCAACCAGCTTAGAATCCAGGAGGAGATTGCGCAAGGCCAAGAAATAGCTTGGCACTAAACTCCCCATAAAACCACAACGTTGTTTTTTACACCAAGGTTTTTGTACGGGTTAAATAAATGCGAGGTAAGATGTTAATTTGTGAGCTTAAGAGGTGGTAGGCAGTAGAGGTGGGGATTTTTTTGTTAGTTTTTTTTACTATTGGACAAAGGGAGACTAGCTATTTCCAGTGTTGGTGCTAAGTTAACCATGTTCTAGTTGTAGCTTGATATTTACTATACAAATATGAGAATGGTATTGGTCTTTTTATCAAGTTCCTGGTAAAAAAAAGGCAAATAAGTGCATTTCTCAAACTGTCAAACTATTCCTTCAATGTGTGCAGTCTTCAGATTATGTGGTACAGCCTTAAATATCTGCTTTTCACTGCACCTAGAAAACACTGACGGTTTGAATCCAGCACACCTGCCCAAAGTGATGACACCCAGTATTACTCAAGTCTACCGTATGCCGCTTTATGCACTTACAGGGAAGAAATGTGAGCCACCCATGTGTCATGTTAATAACAGCCCAATCAGGCCGCAGGGGCAGCATGGTCCTTTTTCTTTTCTTGTTCCACTTTGGTATTCAGTCTGCCCTTTGAATATGGAGTTCTTTGAGATTCGATACTTTGGAAAATTGGCATTATGGCAAAGTAGTGCATCAACATGTCAGCGTGGGCGGCGTAGTTACACTCAGATACTGAGTTCACTCAGAGCAGCAGCCAGTGGTCTGACAGGTAAAGTTCAGTTGCGCAAGTACTTCGTCAGCTGTCAACACCACTGGAACATTTTCACTGGGTGTGAAACAGAATTTTTTTGGCTGTCTGACTTGTATCCATTTTATTGGTAATGCCTTTTCAGTTGGTTAATATCCCTCAATAACATACCTATACAGACTGCATAGCACTGGAGTGTGGATGCACAAATGTGTTTGTGTGTTTTTTGTGCATTTTAATGATGGCATTTATTAGCTCCTCAATGTCAACAAGTGTCCTCGCTGGCATCTATATTTGTGTAACCCTCAAATGTCTGGCTCTTGAGGTGTTGTAAATCAGACCTGCCATGTTGGTTCATTTAACTATGTCCTTCTGCTACGGTTACAGAAAGAGTCCTGTGTCTGCAGCGATGAGATGCTGCTGCGTTGGAACAGAACATCACTGTACAGTGTGTCACTGCTTTTCTGGACGGCTGCCAAATCCTGTTTATAGCTCAGCTGGGGTCAAGTTTGACAGCTCTAATAACCCTGAACGCACTCACCATCTAATCCATAAAAGGCTTTACAATCAAAGCCGAGAATGACTCTGCTGCCCATGTGTGACAAAATACATTGGTGTATTGTGTCTGTCGGCCTGTTTGTCCAGCAGTTTAGTTAGATATGTACCTGTGTGCAATAAACCAGCAGATTTATGTGTCAGTGGTGTTCATTGAGGATTTTAATTAGTTAGGGATGTTAAAATATAAAATATCTTAACCAAAGGCTTACCTTAGGTTCCCTACTGTTCTGAACCAGCAAATCACACCACCTATCTCATATGTATTCTTCCATAGAGCATTAGATTGTGCTGTCTAATGTATATAAGCAGTGATTCAGTGTATTTTCTTTCTTTTGTGTAATTCCAGATGCCCCCTCCACAGAGCAGCAGGAGCTGTTCACCCAGAAACTCCAGCAGTGCTGCATGCTCTTCGACTTCCTGGACTCGGTGACGGACCTAAAGAGCAAGGAGATCAAGAGGGCCACGCTTAATGAGCTTGTGGACTACGTTTCCACCAACAGAGGGGTGTTGGTGGAATCTGCGTACCCAGAGATCACTGATATGGTGAGGATGCATGTATACATGGCTTTAAGTCCTTTGGTGCTTCTCTAGAATTGTGACTTTTTTTTTTTTTTTTTTACATTTAGAAAGTAAACTCTGCATGCAAAACCCAAAGCAACAAGAACAATTAATTTCAAAAAGTGATGTGCTATTACCAGTGTTTTATTAGATAAGCAGCAAAGAGGTCTCCCCTCTGTGTTGCTGTGAAACATCCTGCACTTGAGCAGGATTAAAAAATGGAGGCTGATCATGCGTCTAGACAGGGTGTGTCATGTCAGCAGCACAGGAGGAACATGTTATACCATCTTCATACCAAACCTCTTACCATGCTGGCTCCATTTAAGCACAAAATCCACGACATAAACACCGAAAAGCCCAATATTCTTGGTGTAATCGGAAGTCTGTCAATATCTTTCCTCCTTTTTCTCACCCACGGAATACAATACATGCGGAGCAGAGTTCATAATGTTGGATTGAATGCAAAGTTGGTCTCCAACAGCACTGTACAAACTAGCAACCTTCTTGTTACTCTTTTTTTTGTGTCAATTGTCTCCAAACATTTTGAGAATAATACACCAGTGTGCTGTCTGTCAGCGTTACTATTGTTGTCTACTAGCTGCTGTTTAGGGCTTATATGATGACACCCACCCATTCATTTTTTTTAAATAATCCTAGCCACAGTACAGGGAACAATACTGCTAACCTTAATGATGTTTGCAAGAGGTTTGAGGTTCACTGCATTAGCGTCTTCAGCTCACTACAAGTCTTATTCACTGTGTAAAATGAATCCACTGACTTAAATTTAGACCAACTTCTAACCTCAGTTAAAACCTAAATAACCTACACAAAGCTAAAGCCAGTGTCTCATCACACAACAAACACACGTCTGTTTTCTGAAAACATTTTACACTCTTTTGCTCCATTGTCTCAGTGCTTTTTATAAACTCCAAGAAGCAGTGGTCCTCTGTGGAATCTGTTTTTTGTAATGCAGGTCATGTAACATCCTCAAGCCCAGAGAGATTGTTTTTTTCCCCAAAAATGTTTTTTGGATCTGCTTGACCTTCGTCAGAAAAGGCTGTGCTGCATTCCTCTGATGCACCTTTCATGTTCAGGTGTGAGTTTTTGAGGACATGAAATACTTTTAAATACTGAGAACATTGCTTGAGTGTTACATTAAACATTAAAATGTTACCATAATTTAAAGC
>JAVQJL010017480.1:0-24091 GCA_036024295.1 Nannoperca obscura | reverse complement strand
GAACTCAAAAAAAGCTGCGCGGTCTTTTGGGCGGGAAAGATCGCTGAGGGGGTGTGGGGATTAATTTCAGCTGCAACGGCGTCGTTCTTCTTTGCTGCCCCCCCCCCCCCCCCCCCCTCCTCCACCTGCACTGACTTCAAACAGCTGGGCAGCCTCGATCACTTCGCCTCAGCGTGTTCCCGTCACATATCGGTCTCAGACCAGTGCAGGTGAAGGAAAGGATGGAAGCAGAGAAAGATCACTGAGACTATAAAGATGCAAGCCCTCGGTCAGCGCATGATCATTTAGCACAGGACAGATACACAGGGTTCTTACGGTCACTGAAAGCCTGGAAAAGTTAAAGAATTTGAGATAACTTTTATTCCAGGAAAAAATATTCAAAAACATAAATGCCCAAATCATGCAGTTTTGTTCAGTTGCCATTTATGTCAGTCAAGTGATCAGTGTCAAGTTTTACTGCTGGTAGATCAACCTGTAGGTGCATAATAATCCCATCACACATTTGCACACTAGATTTAATGTTGTTGTTTGCCTGAACCAAGATTAGAACTTTTAAATTCACTACACCAACAAAAATATTATACACATCAGAAAGACAGTATTCATATATTAATTATAGGAAAGTCATTGGATTAGATTGGCACAAACAGTGTTGGGTACCCTGAGTTTCAAAAGAATAGATTTCAGTGGCTGCAGAGAAATCCCATCTTTCTCCACCTAGCCAAGAACCTTTTCAGAAAAGTACTATAGACAAATATATATTACACAATGGTGGTAACTGTATTTCTACTGTTTTGTACTGTGTTGTCATTCACATGAGGTCCAAAGTGTATTATCTGTGTGTCAATTGTTATATACTGTATCAGGAATTCTGTGAAATTCTGTGGCGCGTGTTCGTTTTGGTATTGCTATATTTAGTTAGCTGTAATTTTTCTACGGTCTCTTCACTTTCTATGTCCAACTCTCTTTTCTCTTACCTATTGTTTCTCTGTCCTTCCATTTTTCAAATCCACCTCCTTTCCAGTTATTACACACAGTACTTCCTGGATCAAACCAAACGATGGAGGGTAAAGGCAATTGATATTTACAAAAAAACAAAAAAACAAATCCACAACATACTATAGAGAAAAGGAGATAAAGTTACTGAAAGTCACTGACGTTATCTCAGTTTGTAAGCATTATCAGGGAAATGGTCGCTTGAACACCAGAGCTGAATTAATTATTGAGTTCCTCTCAAAAGTACATTCAAGAAAATTGGAAGGGCAAGTGCCTTGGTCTCCTAACGATATGCATCAAGAAGATGTCACGAGGACATTGCGGAAGGACAGCGGAGATTCAATGCAGGTGTTTGTTTAAACCTGTGCTTAATGGGATACACTGACCAATCAGGAATCAGGTTGTGACAGCATTTAACTCTCGCTGTGCGTTGTTGTATGAGCTGTGTAGTACCCATCAGGATTAATAACATTAATAACACCAATTTATGTGACTTGGCGGTTCATTTGCTTAAAGAAAAAAATAAAAAGGTCTGCAAAACTGGAGCCCGTATTTGGCCCAATTTTATTGGACAGAATATGTCCATGTATCAGTTTAATGGAAATGACTTAGTGTACACGTGTATATGAATTTGATTGGCTACTGACTCGTAAATGTAGGTTATTACACCTGCAGCAATCCTTCTGTTTCAAATGCGATTGGTTAACGTTGGATTGCTCACTTTGCAGTCAGCTGGCGAGGATAGCAAAGATGTTTCTTCAGTCACACAAATGGGATGTCGTTTCACATGAGTTTTACCATAAAAGTAGTCTTATGTGGTGTTCTATACTCAAAAGAATCTTTGTCTATGTATGGTAGAGTCTGGAATTTTATAAAGACAATTATCTTTGCATTGTTTGTAATGACCTGTAAAAAAAAAAAAAAAAAAAAAAAAAGGTATAACAAAATCTGTTTGATATACAGGATCTCTCTATTTTGCAATTGTACCAAAAGTGGCTTAACTACTGAATAGCTTTGTTTTTTCTCTAGTGACTAGGCACGTGTGTGTAACCGTGAACTAGCGTGTGGTGTGCTGTGTAGGTATGTGACGAGGTAACTATAACGCTCACTATTTCATGGGTATGACTTTGATCCTTGTTTGATTTCAGGCCGAAGCAGGTGATGACACCATGGGTAACTGCACTCTTTCTATAATCAGAAAATCTTTGTCCTCCCGGCCCCATCACTCAGCACTGCAGACTCGTTCTGCTCATAATCTGCACTCATGATTTGTACATTTTTACATATGTACATGATTTGCTTTCTTTTTGCTCCTCTCGGTGTTCAAGTGTTATGGTTAACCTCACAAGCTTCGCGATATTGTGCATTCAGGTCCTCTAGCGAGGTAAGAGAAGTGAAACTCAACTATGGCTCTATGTGGCTGCATCACCACTACTTCTTCAATAAGTTATTTTTGTAGTGTGTGATAAAGGTATTTGTTTTGGCTGTGTACATTTTATATAGTTTTATATATATGTATGTATGTATGTGTATATATATATATATATATATACATACATATTGTTAGTTTTTGTTGTTCTGTAAGTGTCAGGGAAGTGAAGCAAATTTGTTTAAGTATTTGGTGGTTTATGAAGTGAAAACATTTATTGTTGTATGGTTCCTCTGTCAAAGAGTTAGGTCTTACAATTGCCTCAAACTGTTTTTTTTAAACTAAGGAAAACCTGATTTAAATTAAGTCATTGACTGAAATTAAAGACAGATTAAAAAAACAGTACATACATGCAGCCTTTTACCTGAACCGCTACTTTTCCACTGTGAAGAAATAAGGGGTTAGCTAGCCTACTGCCGTGCAGTTATAACAATGAGTACGGGATGTCTTCATCTGTACCCTACATTCATTTATAATATGATTCAAACAGGTGAACAATGAGCAAAGGCATTGGAAGGGAAATGGGATTGAGATTTAAAAATATTATTTCTTTACTTTATTATTTCTTTATTTTCTTTACGCTGATAACCATTTGCATGTTCAGTCAACCGTGAAATCAGAGGGCTACAAATGTCAAATGAAAATGTCTGATACCGTTTCTTTTTTAAATGTCTCATCACAGGAATATACTACTTCATGCTAAGCTACAAGCAAATATAGGTGACTCACCCAGTATATTTTTTTAAAAAGTGTCCTGTTTTGTCAGAATGCTATAAATATTCTTTTTCTCTTCTTCCTGTCTGTCTTTACATTTGCTCGTTGAATTATGTTTTTCTTTTGCTGGCACGTCCTGTGTGGTGATGATGGTATAAAATTAGAAGAAATGTGACTATTGCTAGTGTCAGGTTGAAGAAAAAATATGAAACTCCCCAGTGCTTGTCAAACTGTACGTACTGTATGTGCCACTGTCTAACAATATATGTTTCCACCTGGTCTGTACGCTCCTATTGCTTGACAGGGATGCACACTGTGTACACGTGAATGTGTGAACATGGTGGGTGCTCTAATTATGCAAACTGTGTAGGGCAAAAATGAGACCTGCTACACAGGAGAAGAGATGCTATCGTAGTC
Organism: Nannoperca obscura; assembly: GCA_036024295.1. Classification (NCBI taxonomy): domain Eukaryota; kingdom Metazoa; phylum Chordata; class Actinopteri; order Centrarchiformes; family Percichthyidae; genus Nannoperca; species Nannoperca obscura. The sequence goes on along the minus strand of JAVQJL010017480.1, from coordinate 20,535 downwards.
GTTGTGTCAAGTTGTCTGTGTTATAATTGCAGGTACAGTGTGATGTGACAAGGTGAACGAGCTTCTATACAAAGTGGTGAGCAGTTTGTACTTGGTTATAAATGTCAGCGCCTAGTTTCTCTCTGGTTAAATCTGGCTTATGTGTTGCTTTTTCAATGTCACTTAACATTTAACTGTGAAAACATGAAATCATCCAATGTGTTTTATCCATTTCCAATGGACAAAAGGACAAAATGCAAAATACACTGTAGCTGCCATTCAAAGCCTGCAGTTGCATTGAGGAATAATATTTTTTTTTTTTTATCGTCCGGACTTGAATATATATTGGATATAGCGTTTCTCCGGTGTGTTGGGTGTGGGGTCTCTAAACAAATGAGGTGAAACATTACAGAAGTTTCTTCCTAATTCTCAATCAGCAGACATAATCAGCTGACAACACTGACCTTTAGCTATTGTCAGGCAGGGCAGCTTGGTGGCTTTTCATAACAGAGTTTATGAGCTTGTAAGACACGCTGACCTTATTTACCGCTGCCTGTACAGGAGTCATACCTTCCTTATGAAAAAGGCATTTCATCACAAACCCAAGCAACTGCTCCTAAACCGCGTCTATAAATATTTTACAGAGGCTGAAAGGAGTGGTGGAGACACATCTGACAGCGCTTGTAACCATTTCCCACTGCACTTATCCTATCCCTTTTTACAAAGTGTCAGCGAGTTAACTCAGCAGGCTCCCAAGCCCTTCTTCAAAACATCCGATTCTTCAAGAAGATGCTAATCATTAACTACTTATCTTGCTGCTCGGCCAATCGGTGTGTAGTCACTCAGTTGCTTTGCTGTCTAGTGAATCACGCCACCGGACTCTAAAAGCCCTTCCACCCACCTGCAACGCTGATCAATGAGAGCAAATGAACCGAGGATTCCTTTGATCGTTTGTTTGGTGTATTCGTCGATAATAATGTTTGCTTTGCCTCCCATGTTACCCCCCCTTATCTGCTGCTCTCTCTTACTCATTCTGCTGCCCCTGCCCTTATCAGTCACGCAGCCTCTTACATGAAATTCCTCCCCAGAGTTCAGCTATCGCATCACATTAACTTGTTTTTCTTTTTTCTTTTCGCTGTAACAGTCTCCTTCTCTTATTTGACCCCTGATAACATTTCTTTCTTTCCACGTGTGTCTTCTGGTGAGCATTCGTCCAGGTTACTCACTAGAGCCGGGATGTGTTTGTGTTTCTAAAAGTATATAATGGTCAGTTTGAAGCTATAGAGAAGTAGTGAGTTTCTGTGAATATGGCGCCGCCTATTAAGAAAAGCCCTTGTAATAGAGAATTCTGTGTTTTGTAATATTTCTGTATGGGGTGTAATAAATTATTCTACGACAGTACTTTCTATGGGAAAATACTTAAAATGTGACAGTCTTTGTAAGTATTTATCTTCAACTAAATTATTGTACTTTTCTTTTGCAATTTGTAGATATGTAAGTGATGATGACAAGGTATTGGTAATCATGAAATTAACTGTTTCATCATCGTTCTGATGCATCTTTTAATTTATTGATGTATATACTGTATGTTTGTTGATAAACAGCTTACTTTATTTTGTATATGACCAATAAACATGTTTTGAACTTGAACAGCCTTTGTGTGTTTTAAGGAACATGAATATTGGAATAATAGTTTTTAACATAGGTAGTTTTTTAGTATATTATTATTATTAACAGGGTGCTGTGCTAAAAGTGAAGTATTAATAGGGAAATAGAAATAGGATGCATTTAACTATTCAACAAGTTAATATAAGTCCTAATAGGTAATAAAGACCTAATTATTGTCATTTTAACAGCCATGTTGTGTTTACATTTTAAAGAAATCTCTACCATACAAGCAAACAGCGTAGCCATACCGTATGGGAAAGAGTAGAAGGACACCAGACCTTGCACAGTAATTGCAGATGTTGCTCAGGTATCCCGTTTGCTAAGTCATAGATACACTGAATAAAACAAACTACCACATCTTGCCAACTGAGTCTCAATTAATCACTTTTTTTTGGTGACAAAAAGGTGTCCTCATCCCTATGCATGAAAATATAAAGCATGAATCAGTTAGCCGTGACAACATTTATTACAGCCACAACATAAACCTTTGTCCTGTTGTATTAAAAAAAGGAGCAAGGGGTGGGATCCCATATAACAGTGAATGGACAGAACATTCTTTTATTAAATTCTTTTTCTGATGTAGTATGTCTATGTAGACAATATGACTGTCACAATTCAGAAGAAATGAACATACAGACCTTTTTCACAGCAAACAGTTTGACTTGTCAAACACAGGTGTAACTAATAACATTGTTAATTGCTGCATTGCAGTAGTTGCTGGAACAGAGCTGCCGTTAATGTTATTGGTTTCACCTGTGCTTTTTCTACTGTGAAAAAAAGAAGAATTCTTCTGGGATACACCGACGCGTTTCAAACAGCAGCCTGAGTGTTAAATCTTTACTTGTTTCAAATGGAAACTCCTCGATTAAATTTGAAATGAACAACTCTTATTGTAGAATTTGATGTGGGTTTGAAGTAGTGGACACTTTGTTATAGTCAGTTAAGTCAGGAGCCAATCAGTCACCAAATATCTAAATACAATACAAAACAATACATTTTAGAGGAAAATTATGGTTTGAAAGATAAAAACAACATGCAATATACATATTTAAAATGGCATATGATTAATTGTTTTCAATTTGTGTGGTGCCAATAGGCCAAAACCCAAAGCTGAAATGGATTGCACAATTCTTACTGCTCTATCTTCAGTGTTATTAAAAGTCTGTAGGTGGCAGTATGAAGTTTTCGTCCTCTCCCTTCGTCTCAAACTGCTCTGGCTCCTGTCAAAACATGGAGCGCCATGGCATTTCTAGCGTTATTAATGCACGCTTGGCGGCAATACTGTTGACAAATAGGATTACGTTTTATTGGTTAAAATAATGTGATATGATTATTTTGTAAATTTAAGTTGTGTCTTGTGTTTTAAACTAGTAATTTTGCGGTTTAATTGGGGTAAATCCATGTCCGTGCCGTGGATCCGCTCCGGGTTTTCAGAGCGCCTCGGCGGTTACTAAACTGTCAGCGTCTGTTGCTCCGGGAGGAGAGGCGGGTAAAATGTAAACATTGATCCACGGAGGTTTTATGTTTGGTAACATGCTAGATTTTATTCTGTCGCTGTTTTATTCGAGTAACATATTCGAGTCTACATATACTTCTCTTACGTCTTCCAATAATAGCCATTCACTTTTCCGGCAGTTTGGTATTAAATGCTAACCAGACTAGCCCCACATAGCACACGTTAGCTAGCTAGCTAGGGTTACAGCTCAGCTGCTAAAACAACGAGATAACGTGAACACAGCGTTAGTTAGCCCTTAAACTATCACGTTACTACCTGCCGTATCCCGATGCAACTTGATGGAGGACTACGAGACGTTTGTGCAGCGTTGTCTCTCCCATCAGAGGAAAAGTGAGGAGGAACACAACAAACCTTCCTCTGCATCCTCTCTCATCCACTTCTATGGACAACCTATCCTTCCTCCCCTGGTATGAGCCCAGTTTTTAATTATATTTCTTTTAAAATCATCATGATTGAGGTTTTTAATCTTAGCTAACAAGACGCAGACGCACTGAAACCCCTATTGAAGGCAGTAGCACTTTGTTGTCTCTGGTGTAGATAGCTGTACTGTGCTGTCCAGGTGAAACCGGTAGTATGTGTGGAGTAACTGTTGGTGCTGAAACAATTAGTCAATACACAGAAAATAACAACAGTTTGATCATTGATTATTCATAGAAGTTAGTGCTGTTTTGATGTGTTCTATATCATTGTTTAGTATAACGCTATTTGGGTTTTTGACTCTGACAAGTCAAAATTCATTTAAAAAAGTCACCTGGGTAAGTGTTGGACATTTTTATAGATCAATCAGTTTATAAAAAATTATAAGAACCAAATAATCAATAATGTAAATAGTCATTAGTGCCAGCCCTGTTGTTAAATGTGCATGACAGTGACAAGTGTCTGCTTTCTGATGATAACAGCTGTCAGGGGAACAGAGAGTGGAGATGCAGCGACACAGAGATGCAGCACAGAAAGCTGCCGTCCACAGAAAGTTGAAGGACGACGCAAGGATGGCCTATGTGCAAACTATCCTACACAGTGTTCAGGTAATATAGGTCCTCACTTTTCCGCTGTCCTCTTCTTCCTATATTTAAGCACTTCACACACTAGTTCTTTTGAATGAATATAGCCGGTGTCAGACATGATTTTCTTTCACGTGATGATTCGTTTGAATCAAATGAGGAATCGTTCTTTTTTTTTCTACTCTCTTAACGTTTGTTTTGGTTTCCTCTCGTGAATTGCAGCTGAGGAAGACGCCAACGCTGGAGGAGTTGCTTCAAGAGTCAGAGATGAACATAAAGTCTTCATATTCCCATAACACCAGCGGTGGATCAGTGTCGCAGAGAAATTTCCTCATAGGAACACAGGGTAGTCTTACGCTCTCCCCCCCACCAGAAAGGAAAGAAAAAGATGGTGTTTCTCTTCCTCCGTTGACATCAACTACATATAGTGCCTTTTTCGCCTCTAACGTCACACCTCACCAAAGTCACCAGGAGGGGTGTCTTATTAATCACCAACATAACAGCCAACAGGGATCAGAGCCAAGTTCCCTTAATGGTGCGAGCCACCAGTCCTCAGGTTACGTGACATACGAGAATGTTGATAACGCCACCAGTGTCTCCGGAAAGATTGGTGCGCGGAGAGAGAGCCGCGGCTGTGGCTCCTCAGCGGGAGCGGTCAATGTCGTTGGCTTTTTCCTTCACAACACCTCAAACACAATCGCCAAGATGCCAGATATCATTAGCCACCCTCCCATAGATGGAGAGGAACTGGAGAGGAGTGGGCTGGAATCATCCTTTTGTAATGACTTTGTCCAAGTAAGAGACGTTTGTGGCTCCCCACTTCAGAAGGATTCAGTCACACATGATCACTTACCAGTGGAGGAACCTGAAAGTAGTCTGTTGGACAGCACAGAGGGTGAAGACAACCTTCCCTCTACTACAGTGCTTGGCCTTGACAAAGATCTCAATTCGGACAGAACTGAGGGCCCAGTCTCTTCATCGGAAAACGGTGGCTTTTCAGACAACCCAGAGTTATCGCAGTCCAGTCACAGTCCAACAACAGAACTGCATGTTCAGCACAACCCCACGGAAACGGAACCAGCAGACAACCATGTCGACGAAGCAAAGCTGTCCAAGGAGCCTTATCGTCTGAGCCTCCAGGCCTTGCTGAAGAAATCTCAGGAGTACCGGCGCCGCCAGCGGATGCTTAGGAACCAAGCCAAAAACACTAAAATCCAGGAGAGGATCCAAGAACAGTCGAAAGCAAGGGCGGACGAGCAGAGCCTCTCTGATAAGGAGAATGACGAGTTTCCTTATAAAGGCACTGTGCCCGCGGAGGGGAAGAAACCTAAAGAGAGGAGAGGCCCTTTTATCCCGCCGGTGGAAACCTCGCCAAAGAAACCCTGGGAAAATAAGAGGATGATTGCGTGTGAGTTTTTTGGGGGAAAGGCGAACTTTAAATCTGAAAGCACACATTTAACAGGAGATGGAAATAATAAAGAAATGACTAGCGCTGAGGAAGAAACAATCCTCAAAAACAACAATCTGAACATTTCACAGGAGGTCATAACAGAGCCTAAACAGATCAGCACCTTCCCCCAGCAGCAGCACACGTCATCAGAAACCTCGCCTGTTCAGGAAGCCTTTTACTTAACCACCTGTCCCCCAGCTTTTTATGAAGGAGTATGGAAATATCACACTATCCCAGCCCCTAATTTCTGCAGGAGTCCTGTTCACTGCAAAAGCAAAGGCAGTGTCCAACATGGAGAAGCTGTCGATGGGGCCGAGACCTCAAAAGTCAGTGCTGGTTTGACTGAAGAAGTTAACCTGGGACATCAAAACAGTCCCCCGGCAGTTCCCTCCACCGTGAATCTCACGGTTGAGGGTGCTGAAACGAGCATTTCAGCCAAGAGTTCACAGCACTTAGATCGGCTTGAGTCCAACCTGTCCGGTCTGAAAGTACTGATCTCGGATCTGGAGTCCACGCTGACAGAAAAGCCGGAGAATCGCAGCGGAACTGAGAGCAACACGCAAAGTGGGCTCAGTTTTGAAGCCGTCAGGCAAATTCAAAAGGAACACCATACGCAGATTTGTCAAAGTGACTACTGGGAGGACAAACTGAAGGATGAGGATGATGAAGGCAATGATGCAGAGCAAGACCAAAGATACGGGGAGCGGCCGAAAAGACAATCATTAGACAATTTCAAGAGCGTGCATGAAGATACAGGAGCTGAACCAAGCATCAGTGACACAGACGACGTTCCTCTCATAGAAAATGCGACCGAGGCAGTCAACTTGAGAGAGCTCGGGTTAGTCAAAACCTTAGTTACAGAGGGAGGAATGGAAACGTGTAAAGAAGGACTTGCAAAGAGTTACGGACAGCATGGCAGCTGTAGAAAGCAGCAGCCCCCAGCTAAATGCATCCTGTCTGCAGCTCAGCGGCGGCGAATTCCTGACGTGTTCAGAAATGTTCCGTCAGATTTCGCCTCCGTGCTTTCGGATGCCAGCAACCACCCGGCGGACAGGCGGAGCGGGGCGGCTGCAGAAGGTCGCAACTCTCCCCACTCGCCATCCCTCAACCAGTCGTACGACGTGGACACGCCGTCTGGCCTGTGGCTCCTTGAAGGGTCGGGGTCTGACCGGGGCTCAAGAGGTCGCCTCGTTCAGGAGAACCATCTGACCCCAGAGAGCGGGGGTGAAGGTAAGGGCGGAGTATCCAAGGTCAAACGGAGACTGCTCATGCACGTGGCAGAGGAGACACCGGACAGGAGCACGGATGCCAGCGGGGGTGCAGGCTCTGCAGTCAGACCCAGCTCCAGCACTCCTAAAGGTAAGACCAGGACGGCGTGGTAGGTGTAGGGCTTGGATTTGGATCGGGAGCCAGAAACCTGCATACTTGCCCTTCACGACTCATGTTTATAAACCTAATGGCGGGACCTTCTGCTGTATCATTTCAGATTTTGCCTTGCAAACAGTTTGTATTCATACATTATCTGAGCAGATATTGAAAAATGTACTGCCTTCTTAGCTGCAGTGCGGCAGACAACAGACAAGCAGGAGCAGCTGAAACAGGCCCACGCCGCTCAGGTCAGAGCCCTGCAAGATGAGCACAGGAGACAGCGGGAAGAACTGCTGCAGGTGAGACAATGGGGAGATGATGATGATGATGATGATCATCATCACCATCATCGTATTGTTGGGTGAATATTTAGATGTATTTAAGATGACAGACCTGAAACTTGTAATGTTTAAATGGAGATGTGTGAATCTGAAAACGAGCTGGCAGGTGTCTGTGGCTGCTTTTTTTAATTTTTATTTATTTTTTTTGCATTATCTGATAATACAAGTGTAATCTCAACCTCTTTAGGCTGTGTGCAATATGACACAAACCTGGTTGACGTCAATCATGTTGCCCCTTTCTCTTTTGTCACAAGGCTAACATACAGCGAGAATAAACTAGACTTGGTTAATGGTATTTTAACTCTGAGATTGTTTTCTTTTATATAAGAGCTCAAACATATTATAAATATATTTTCACTTTTTCACAGTTGACTGTTGTTACAGGATAAATCTGGCAATATGAGTCTCAAAGTCTTAAAAAGCATTGATTTCAAATCTCTCCTTAGAGGGTGTTGAGTCTTAAATTTAATTTCTAAAGGTCTTTTTCTTGCTTGCCATAGACAGTAACATGAATTATATTATTATTTTTATTGTGAGTGGTTGCAACTTAAGTTAATCATTTTTCTTTTTTTTCTTTTTTTCTACTTACCTGGGTTCATGTCACCATAACTGATTAATAATATTTGGCATTATTGTGACATAAAACTTAGAAGTACTGACACAAATGTCAATCAATTAATGTAATTAATACATAATTGTAGGCTTTATTGTTCCTACTGGTTTTCTGTCGTTCTTTGACTGGAAGGGTCGTGAAAAGGTCTTTAATTTAGTTTGATAAACACTGCGGAAACCCTGCAGTCCCCAACAAATATCCTATTTACTCCTGTTTGAGTAGCGTTACAGGGGAGCCCCATGGGATTTGTTGACAGTAAGAAAGCTTGCCCTTTACGTTTTCTCTTGACTTGTAATGCAAGTCCCTTCCCTTAAGCAACAACAGAGCAAAAAAAGAAACCACACGAAATGAAAGTACGCCTAAACTGGCACATTTCTAAAACACTAAAGCTACCAGATATTTATTATAACTCTAATTGTGGTTCAAAACAGTGATACTGATATTTCCTCCATCGCATTGGCCTGTTTATTGCATTAAATTGCATCACATATTGCTGTACAGATCCAGCACTACGTAATTCCTGTACAGCAACCATAATTCACTCTGCCACCCAAAGTCACCTATGAGAAATTAAGAATTAATGCTTCCTTCTTTTCAAAATGAGAGATGAGAGTTTCTAACCAGTGCGCTAAGCTCAGATATAACATTGCCCCTAAATGTTCTTTTGAAACTACAAGCAGACCTCTGAAAGGCTCTGGCACTGTTCCATATGTTGACACACACACACACACACACACACACACACACACACACGTGCGCGTTGTCGCCCTACCTGTTAGAGTGTGCTTCTGGAGACCGGGGTCGTGTGCAGACTACAGACATCTGTTCATTACAAGAGACCTTCAGACTCTCCCCAGTAAAAAAAAACACAGGGATTCTACCATAAATGTTTCATTACATCCCTAAGAGGCGGGCTGGCATGGTCGCCTGTTTCTGTGTGTGTGTGTGTGTGTGTGTGTGTGTGCGCGTGCGTGCAAGACTTCAAGGGTGCCTGCTGTTCTCTGGCAACCAGTCCCTGGTTCTTCTGCTTGTGTGTCTGTATTTGTTCTTGGCCAGTGTCCTTGCCCTACTAATCACAGTCTCTGTTTAATTTATGTATCTTTAACAACAATATAATTAACATAAGCAGTTTAATAAAAAGACTTCTTTTCAACTCCCCTCTGTCCTTCCATCATTTGTGATGTGATGAGAGCGCGAGCTGGCTGGACTCTCTGGTAGAGGGAGGAGGGGACCAAGGGAATTGACACAGAAAAGGAAAGGATAATTTGTTTAATTCATGAGCGTCTGTGGTTAAGTGCCAGATCGTCCCGCTGAGTGCCACCGCTAATGGTCCCCTCTCCTTTTTTTTTTTTTTTCTCCTCTCCTCGCATCCCTCTCTTTGTTTTGTCTCATACCTACGCCAACGTCGTTTTTTTAACTCTGGCCGTATAAATTTTCTCCATCCCCGTCAACCCCGTCATCCCTCTCCTCCTCCTCTGCTCTCTCATCTCATCCCTCATGCCTCGGTGCCCCATCTCTCCCCTTCTGTCTCTTTCTCTCTACCCTCAATTAATTTCTTCCTCCTGCCTCATTTGCTGTCCTTTCCAATTCAATATTTTCCAACCTTGCCTGCACCCAAATGCACGCATGCGTGTCTGCACACACGCATGCACTTTCTCCCCTTATTCCAACCTCCACCCTTATATCTTTCTCCTGTCTGTCTCTCTCTCTCTCTCTCTCTCTCAGGCGTTGGCAGCGCGTTACCGCGTCCTCCAGAGTGTGTCCTTCCCTTGCTCCATGTCAAGCTCACGTCTTGAGGACAGGCTGACCTTCTCTACCCTCTCTCAGGTATCATCATCGCATTTGTTCACTAATGCCAGTGATGCAAAACGTTTGTCCTGCTTATCCTTGGACCCAGCAGATTTATATTCATCACCAGTTAGCTGACACACTCAGGTGAAACAGATACGTCCCCCTTTGATGTCTTAATAAGTAACCGCTATCATTTGTTATTGCTCTCTAATATGTATTCAAGTACAGCTGCTCAGCTTCACTTAGACTACAGTTGTTCAACAAACATGTCCCTTGAAGGCAACAGCTTTAGAATCAACAAGTGAGTGACAGCACATCAGCTGCTTTTGATTCTGCTTATTATTCCCTATTATAATGATGAGTCCACCCGTTGGTTGATGTGCTAAACAGATGCCAACCAGAAGACCTTGAGAATCTGCGTGGGAAATTAATTGGTTGTCATTGATGGAATTAGCATTCTCCTCTTTCTTCCCCTCTGGTCCTCATTATTCGCCCCTCTCATCACTGGCTCTCCCCTTCTTCCTCCTCTTCCTCAGCCCTCCAGCTCACTCCCAGAGCGCTACCGCCCCCTGCTGGCGGCAGCCATGAAAGGTTTTCTAACTCGCAGGCTGCTGAAGACGGAGAGAGTTGCACAGCTGGTGCGCACCATCAGGGTGAGTCTGCCTCCAGAAGCACTCCTTTTTTTATAAAATGAACAAAAAACAGTTTGTATAGAGATTACAGCTGTGTGTGTGTGTGTGTGTGTGTGTGTGTGTGTGTGTGGACATTTAGGACACACAGCAGTTCCTGCAGGCCGTCCAGCAGCAGAACCCTGACAGAGGAGAGTTCTGTAGCAGACAGGACCTTTTGTTGCAGCAGAGAGTCACTCTGCAGGTATTAAAGCAAATATGTGCTGTAAAAATCTGTTACCGTCTGTCCTCTTCTCTTCTACACTGCCAGCTGAGCAATTATTTCCCCCATTAGCAGTTACCGCAACAGATACTGTGATTACAAGCATTCATTCAAGCCATCGTCTGCTCTGTAATTGTTTCCCCCTCCAGCTGCGCGCTGCACGTTACGAGGTCAACGACATATTCTTCAACCTGGCAGCCGGCGAGAGGATGCAGCTGATCAGCTGGGACCGAGAGCTGGCCAGGGAGAGAGAGCTCAGACGACGGGTAACCTTTTCAGAAGATTCTGTGCAAACTGGAAACAAAAAAAAGACAGTAAAGCAATTACAAATAATGCCAAAAAAATGACAATAGCAGAATGATATATGGGGAAAGTCCTGTAGTGGAACTGTAAGTGCTGACTGTCTGAAACACAGCAAAACATTGTGATTGTGCACCACTGGGTGGAAACTAAGTACTAGTCAGAAATAACAGTATTATAGCTTTTCTGATCCAGTTCTAATTATTTAAATTTAAAATACCGTTTTGCTTTTTAGTGTAGTCCAGACCTTGTCAGGGCACCAACATGTCTCTGCTTCATGACAAGGCTGATGGATATGAATCATATTGTTGCTTAATGTTTTATGTGAAGTACTTATGATGATCTAATTTCTTACAGTAGGCAGCAAGGACCGAAATATGGATTCTGTACTGTTTCGATGTACACTTCCTTTCTATTAATACAGGTTGGACATGTTGCGAGTATTATAGGATACCAAGTGGGTATTGCAGAGACTAATCTATTCTGTACATGTGTGTTTTTGATTGTATAGAGTGGGAACACAGGACATCCCAGAGGAAGGAGTTCTCTGTCAGCTGCAACACAGAAATCACTGGAGAGGAAGAGAGGAATGATGTGAGTGACTTTTCTTTGGGTTTCTGTACAAACTGTGTTTGTGTCCGCGTGCATTAAAAGGTCAGGTGGACACAGTTATACAGTCATAACCTGTGGAAACAGTCAAGATTTATTAGTGGGTTTTTCTCATATGTTCCTTGAATGCAATTCAAATTGTTCCTTTTATTGTTGTAGCCTGCTTTAAAAAAATGCACTGTTCAGCTTTATTAAAGAATTGAAAATCTTGCACCACAGGCTAAGCCATTTTTCCCCCCACAAACTGTACTACTTGTCAGTGGCTAACATCTGTCTTCTCCTCCCTCCAGGATCCAGAAAAAGGCAGCAGGAAGGCGCGGGGGACTCGTGACGAGGACTGGTCACAACTCTGGATTCTCGGCTGAGCAGCCGCTGGAAGCCAAACGAAGACAGGTCCCCAAAACCACTTACTCCTCTAGACCCCGATGACACTTTACTAATTGGCCCCAGTGGGGACTCCTAATAAGGCCTCTGGTGATTACATGAGTATTGTATAACCAATCATTGGAGACTTTCTAAATCCAAAATTCAGATTTGACACAAAGTAAGTAAGGTAGTGCTTGTTGCTGACAATTACACTGTATTTCATATCTGGTGTGCTGTGAAATGTTTGACACTCCACAACCAGGGTGTAATAAAGTGTCCCACTCTTAGTCAGACAGTACAGATTAGTTTCACTTTGAGTGGACGCTCGGGTGGGGATGAAACATCACTACAGTAGCTTTGTCAGTAACAGAAATTCCTTACCAGGTCTGCTTCCAGTATTTTCCTCCATTGTTGTACTAATTTTGCAGATGTTCATAGGAAAAATGTTGAATAGGCCCCCCAAAAAAACACTTTGTCATCCTTTATGCCCGTGAGCCAGCATGCACAACACCAGGACCCAGGAACCAAAACACCTATCATGCAGCCATGATAAAAGTTAATAATTACACCTGTGCTTACGCTGCTATGGTGTGTGTCAAACTGTCTTCTCTGAAAAGGGTCTGTTAACCAGGCAATTAGTTGCTGCTGTCAGTTTTTTTCCAGTTGTCCAGTGTTAAATCTCTGCTTTGTAGGATGGACATTAAACACTTCAAATTGATGTTTTTACCAAAACCAGACAATCTTCAGATGTATTAGCACATATTGAACTTAGAATTAGTTTTGTAGGCTGTGTGCTCAGTTTATATAGAAATGTTAATATCCAGCTCCAGATCATAGTGTTACAGCTAATGTTTGAATGGCGTGTTACTCCCAAGTGTTGCCTTAAATATTTTCCCTTAAGTATTGGGATCACATGTCAGCCAAAGCACATGTAAACCTTTGCAATTTTTTTTATTCCCATACCAACTTTGAGCCTGTTTTATATGTTATTTATTTGTAAGTGGTTGGCAATAAATGTTTCTTAACACTTGAAAGTTGCTGTGAAGTTTGTGAAAGCTGAGCCTTGATGTTAAAAACCCTCCCAGCAGCAGGGGGCGCTGCGAGGCGTTTGCATCCTTCACACGGACGGACTTCCGCTCCGGCTTTCGTTGGTCGCTCTCTGTCGCTATGAGCAGTGTTTTGAATAGATAGCTACTTCTCAGCTGATGCGAAACAGGATGGCCGAGGAGACAGACGCCGGTGTTTTTTCACGGACGGAGAGGAAAGCGTTGGAAAAGGCTAAAATACTGCAACGAGAAAGCGAGAGGAAGACCTTTAGGCTGGTAAGACGAGGCGACAGCACATTTGGAGCCTTGTTTCTCCAGCTAGCTGGATGATCCAAGCTAGCTGGTTATTAAAGTAGTAGTGGACTGTCGGTGTTTCACAGCCGGTGCGTCTTAACCGGGTTTTTCTGTCCTCCCGTTGACTGAAGGTTGGACGAGTGCTGAAGAAACCGGAGGCTGAGCGGTCCGAGGAGGAGGCCGCCGTGTTACTGCTGCACAGAGAAACTGTGGATGAGCTCTGCAAGAGACAAGTCCGCAGAAATGTGCTCAAGAGGAAGCAGGAGGAGGTGAGACTGTCGGGGCCCGGTGGTTCTTAGTAGTGGGTTAGGTTATTTGAGTGGTTCTTAAAGATAACATGAAAACACTTGAGTAATCTTCATTCCACTATAAAGTCCTGCGAGCCACATGCAATGTTGGAAAGAAAAAGTAAATGTTCAAAATTGTAAAAAATATACTACATTACAAGTAAAAGTCCTGCATTCAAGCATTTACTTTAATAGAAGTTTAGTACAATCAGAAAACCTGAAAGTATCAAACGTGTTAATTATGCAGAATGGCTTCTTTCATGATGGTAAATCATTATTTATGATATTTGATTACTGGTGCCGTAACACGTAAGCATCAGGTGAAATGGAGATCATTTGAATTCTGTAGAGTAGGTTAATCAATGACAGTATTTTCTAAGATGATCACCAGCTCAGGTAAATGCAGTGGAGTAAACAGTCCAATATTTGCCTCTAGAATATATCGAAAGAATAAAGTAGCACTGACCAAATGTTTTGCACCACACAATACAAGTGTATGTGAGGGGCATGACCTGATTAACCTGCTCGGACTCCCTGGGACAAAAACCACAGAGGCCCAGTTACCTAAAACACCATTTACTCCCTCAGCACATCAAGCATTCACTTAAAGTAGTATTCATTGACAAAAAGTACAATTTATTTCTATACATTTTAAATCTTTAAAAAAAAGAAGTCTTATAGTCACAGTCCCCAGGGGATGAATCCTGTTTTTGAGTGACCTTTGCTCTGTCACCATCATCGGGCCCAAATAATCCACAAGAAATATCTAAACACTGCAGTGAAAAACAACGGAGGCGGCGCTACTTGGATCACACAGTGATTAAATCACGCTATGGTAGTTTCCATATGTTTTTCCAAATTGAGCAAGCACAGTGAACGAGGGAATGGCACGAATCATGATGACAAAACTTGCTGGCGTTGTTGCTTGATGCAACAGAAGTGCGTTGTCGTTAACCGAAAAGTATCGTATTTTTTCCTGTAATATCTGCAGGTGTTTGATGATGCTGACGAGCTGAAAAGTAAAGTCAAGCAGCTCGCTGCGGCAGTCAAACAAGCCAAACACCTGGTGGTTTACACCGGAGCCGGTATCAGTACGGTACGCCGAACTTTGCATCTACGGTTTCCTTTTTCTTTTTAAGCGTTGACAGGACTGACGATGTCTTTCCTTTCAGGCAGCGTCTATCCCAGACTACAGGGGCCCTAATGGGGTGTGGACACAGCTACAGAAGGGACGGACAGTCAGGTGAGACATTTTGTTTTCGCCCAGATGACATCAGCTGCATTTTCTCATGAAGTGAATAAAACTCAATCTGCAGTTGTGTTTCTTGTTTCTCTTTACAAACAGTTCATCTGACCTGAGTAAAGCTGAGCCGACCCTCACGCACATGTGCATTAGCAAGCTGCATAAGGATAAGCTGGTATGTGAGACCTGAGCTATGTGAGAGAACATAAACCAGTAGATCCACTGGTATTTAAGCATACTGGTATTTACATTTACTGTGTGTGTGTGTCTTTGTGTTTGTCTATGAAGGTGAAGCATATTGTTTCTCAAAACTGTGATGGACTTCACTTGCGTAGCGGCCTACCCAGACATGCTCTGTCTGAGCTTCATGGAAACATGTTTATTGAGGTGAGACACATCTATCTATCTGTCTATCTGACTCACACACACGTGATGTCCTCCGCTTCCTCAGCCCATACGTAACAGAATTTGCAGTGCTGTCTCCAAAATCTCAGCTGGATTCAAGATGCTGCTGTTTGTTTTGTTTTTTTGATGGATCATAAAGTCTGGTGCATTTCTGTGCTTTGTTTGCTGTTGGTACACAAGATGTCATGTCAAAAACATCCCATAATGTTCAGAAAACGTTTTTAGGTGCATCACATCTCTTAAGTGCAAAATCTTGCAGGCAGAGAGAGACAGGGAAGTAACACTGGGAAGCTCTAACTATGCAAAAATGAGTGAAGAAATATTAAAGCAAAAGAAATCCTCTACAGATACACCGAAATTGCCAAGACAGAACAATGCTGAGGTTGTTTTTGGATCATACAACGTACTGGAAAACTGTTCTCCAAAGATGGTTACTAACCCTTACACATTTTTTTTTTATCCTATCCCCCAGGTGTGTATCTCCTGTTCCCCGGTCAGGGAGTATGTGCGTTTATTTGACGTGACGGAGCGGACGTCGCTGCACCGACACGGGACAGGCCGCAGGTGCAGCCACTGTGGCGACGAACTCAGGGACACCATAGTGCACTTTGGGGAACGTGGGACTCTGGAGCAACCTCTCAACTGGAGGGGAGCTGCAGAGGCTGCCAATGCGGCGGATGTCATCCTCTGCTTAGGCTCCAGTCTTAAGGTAGGTTTTAAAAACCACAGTGGGTCTGTAATTAAATCGAACATAGATTGTACAATTACGTTTATGGGTTGTAATAATCACAATATTGACTATTCTTGGACTACAGGGACTGTTAACACTATAAACTATAGCCCTAAGAGTAAGTTAAGAGTCACCTTTACTCATTGTAATACAGTCTAAATACTGTGAAAAGGAAAAGTAATACATACACCAACTGTAGTCTTGTTTTAATGCGGTATGAATATCATGTAAACACATTCATATAAATGTAAGCTGATATCTTTTATATGATTTGTATGTGATGCTTTCTTTACTTTTTACTCTTACCTCTCTGTTTCTGTCTCTCTTCTAGGTGCTGAAGAAATACGCTTGTCT
Organism: Nannoperca obscura; assembly: GCA_036024295.1. NCBI lineage: Eukaryota > Metazoa > Chordata > Actinopteri > Centrarchiformes > Percichthyidae > Nannoperca > Nannoperca obscura. Next base: position 4,283 of record JAVQJL010017480.1, on the reverse strand, counting down.
GTGGGGCATGAACAGACCGGCAGGCAAACGGCCCAAACTCTACATTGTCAACCTCCAGGTACACATGCTGATGAATTTGAATCCGAAGTTAATAGACGTTCTGGCTGCTCGGTGGCCACTGATGTGGCTGTGCTTTTGTTCTAGTGGACACCGAAAGACGACCTGGCTGCGCTGAAAATTCATGGCAAGTGTGATGATGTCATGAGCCTCCTAATGGAGGAGCTGAGCATTCAGACTCCTGTGTATGACAGGTGAGGACCATGTGAAGTGATTACACCTGCAGTACACACAAAACGGCCCTTATTAACTTAACATTTGCATTACACATAGACTGTTCCAGTAACAAAGGATACAAACATGCAAGTCTACTTCTTTCAAAATAGTCAAATGTTAAAAAGGTTTAAAGGGTCTGAAACTTTGAAATACATTATTCATTGGATTTGAAATATGCGCACTAGACTCTCTTTCTCACACACACACAAACAGAAAATAGAAAGATTAGTCTAACCTTTTGACTCTAAGCTCAGTTTCCCTTATTCTGTCTCGTCAGGGCGGAGGACCCCATCTTCAGTCTAGCCACACCTCTGCAGCCAGAAGAGGTCGATAGCCGTACTCGTGAGGTCATAGCTCCCCCTAATGGGCAGGAGGACTGTTCACCTGACCCTGGGGAGCAGGCGGAAGAAGCCGCAGCTGTGCAGGGCGGCTGGTTTGGACGAGGCTATGGCAAAGGAAGGAAGAAGAAAAAAGCGGCATAATCGAAAGGGAACTTTATAGACACGTTCGAGTGATCAAATCAAATTCAGTTCCATGATGAGGATGAGTTGGACTAAGTGTGCTGGTATGCATTTGTACGATTTAGTCAAATGCTGTCAGTATCCATGTTTTGTGTGTGTGTGTGAAGGGAAATATAAGTTTGAGTATTTGCCATTTGAAAATGGTACTTTGCACCATGAAGATATTATTTTATACAACAAAGATTTTTTTTGTAACAGCAGAAGATCTAAATGTGGCTTTTGGTTATTCTACCCATATGGCAGCTAAGCTAACTGTTAGTAGAGCCAGTTAATACGGCTAGCAGAGTCAGTACAGCCTGTAAGACAAGTTTGAATGATAAAACCATAAAATGATTTGGGTTATTTTTTTGTATCTCACACCCTGTAGGCTTAAAAAGTGGCTGGGGGGGAAAAACGTCTTCGTTGACACAGCTTCAATTGGTCACACTGGATACTAGTAGTGACAAGTTTTGATGAAAAGGCATCAAAAAGTGCAGAGAAAGTTTTGAAAACACTACCGAAGCATTATCAATCTCTCTACCATTTCTCTCTATGCAGTGTATCAAAAATACTTGTATTTTCAACCGTCTTAACAGCCACCGTTAAAGCCTACCGGTGGTGAAGGATCATCAGAAGATGGGATTTTTGGTGTCACTTTAAACTCTGTTAAATGTGCATGTTTGAGCATCAGCTAGATGTAAATGGCCATCGAGCTGCAGGTGTCTAAAGTGTAAGTTACTGTATATGTGCTCATTGGAAGTGGTATCTTTCAGTGGAACACAAGCGACTTGGTGTTTATAAGTGGCAAATGCCGGTAGAACAGCAGCAACATAACCATGTTGAGTTTCTGTGCTGCCGCAGTTTTTACTGAAGAGATTGAAAAATGATCCAGGAGGTCAAAGATTTTCTACATTTGTTGCTTAGAATAAAAGTTATTTTTGTTGTCTTTTAGACGTTTAAAACTTGCATTGTTGAATGTACCTTTTTTTAACATCGTTTATTTGTGTTGATGTTAATTTTAAAGGTGTTTTGGGTTACTTAAATTATTTCCTGAACACGCAGTCGACCGTCACTCTGCTGTCACGTATCCTCAGGTTTGCAGGCCACATAGTACAGTTAACGCTGTACCTTTTGGTTTACTAAACTGGTTGAATTTGCCTATGTTTACATTTTTGTCTCAACTGTCCTGCAGGCGATGCAGGGACCGTGCTGCTGTCACTTCTTTGTTTACTGCAGTGTAACGAGGAAAGCAGGTTTTTGAAATTTTACTTTTTTTTCCAAATATGTGTCTCTATTAATTTGTCTCAGGAAGATCCAGTAGTATTAATAATCTCATCTTGTACCACATCGTGTCAGAAGTTCTAAAAGGCCAGACTAGCCATGATAAATTAGAGTTCAGCATTCCTTAAACTCAAACCAGTGGTGAAACTGGATGTGAAGACTCTTGGTTTTCATTGTATTTTGCAAAAAAAAGATGCTATATTTGTGAGACAATAAAGTGTTCCTCATTTTAAATTGTGTCTTGATAATCAGCATTTTTATTGTACTGGATTTTGCTTTAACTAACAAATTAATATTAGTAATATTATTGTACACCTGACTTATAGACGTGACTCAATTACTCTAACATTAGCCATGTTATATTTTTTGAGTTGTAGACGGGGTAATGCTTTGTTCCTGGAAATGTCATGTTCAGATGTTTAATGTATTCAATTAAAATAGATTTCTGTTTTGTAGTATATACTTTAGGTGACTTGTGATTAGATATCTGAATAGTGAGACCCTTGACTCACTATATCTATTATTATTTAAGCATTGTGTCATTCGACTCATTTTACTGCAACTTAAATTCCAGCTGTATTTATCAGAGGTGGAAGAAGTATTAAAATCCTAAGTAAGCTGTAGCAGTACCACAATGTGAAATACCCCATTACTAGTTAATGTGCTGCGATTGAGATCATTCCATTATCCAAGACAAATAATTTAACAAAAACCTGTTTGCTAAAATATTCTTCTTGAGTAAAAGTACAAAAGTTATCACTTAAAGGTAGTCAAAGGGACGCACAATGGTCACTTTCAGTTATATTATTATACATGTTTTATCTATAACAATGCAAAATATATTTTACACCAATCATATGTGTTGTCTGTAAAAACTCGATGTGCAATATAACTACGGTTGTTTATAGGTTGCAGCTGATCACGTGACAGGGGTGATTATGCAATGGGCACGAATCCGTTCGATGTGACGTAGTGCTGGAGGCGTTGGCCGGTCGGTGTCACTCTCTGTCCCGGAGACCCTGAAACGGAGTAGACGTCCTTTGAAACCGGATTTGACCAAGTCCATTCTGTGTCTTCTTGTTTTTATTTGTACCGCCACTGAGTCATTTGCCTAAACCTGTCGAGATGATCAAAAACGGTCACCACGCCGCCACCGACCAGCGGGATGACGCCGGTCGCGGTAAGCCGGCTGCTTCAGTGTGCAGCCCGGAGAAAAGGAAGCGCGTCGTCCGGTTGTGGTGTGACGGCTGGTGAGTCTCCGTGGCCGCCGCTGACTCACTGTCGGTGTTGGTTTATTAAAACCTTTTCCCACTATTTTGTTTTCATATTCGCGACCATAATACATATAAGGAACCAGTGGTTTGGGTAGCATGCTAATGCTAGCTGGCTACTTACGTTAGCAGTTAGTAACTTAGCAACAAGAGTTTAACATTTCTTTATTTATAACTAGTTTAACTACCGTGTTAGTAACTTTACTTCCTCTCGAAATTACATAATTGTTGTTATTTTCTTATTCAAAAAATATTTATTATTATTTTTCTAATGAACCCAACCCAAATAATTCCGGGATTGTAAAGGCATAGCGGTTATTAATGGTAATGTGTTTCACTGAAAAGCCCCCGTTCCTAAAAGGTTTTCATTCAGAAAACCTAATTGCGTAATGTTTCTCTAGACAAAGGCTTCAGCCATATACCTATTATCAGTTTTATGGCACAGTGGCATGGGGTAAGCTCCTCTCTGTCCACAGCCTCATAACCTCACAGCAAGGCTGAGATCATGAATGATATTTTGAAATGTGCATGAAACTATACACAGACAGAACTGAAACTATGGTTATGTAAAGGTCAGAATGATGAAAACCAGTGAAGCTCTATGTTGCATGCACCGATGTTAGAAGTGCTAGTTGTAAAAGCATCTAAAGTTCCTGCAGCTGACCCAGAGGAAATGTTAGGCTCCTTTTTATATTACATTTCTTGATAAAATGGGTCCAAACCACGTCTGCTGTCTGTAGACTGTCTTGGCAGTGTTTACAGTTTGTAATGGTAATGTTAGTACTTTAAAAATGATCTGGAGATTACTCAAGGTCATCTGTTTCCAATTTTATTTCAATTCAGTTTTACTTACACTACCGTTCAAAAGTTTGGGGTCACATTGAAATGTCCTTATTTTTGAAGGAAAAGCACTGTACTTTTCAATGAAGATGACTTTAAACTAGTCTTAACTTTAAAG
>JAVQJL010017479.1:0-33490 GCA_036024295.1 Nannoperca obscura | reverse complement strand
TATATATAAGTACTATGAAAAGGCCAAAACCAACAATGTGTTAGTCCTTCTCTCAGCTTCCCTACTCCGCCCAAGCCCACTAGTTCTTACTCAAGACCAAAATTTCTAAAAGAAAGTTTTTTATAAAAATAATTTTATTTTTTTAAAAGGTTAAATAATTTCCTAATGCAGCTGGGCACTGTTGCTCTTTAGCAAACATTCCCCAAACAGGAGTAAATAGTACATTTTTGGGGGACTATTTTTAGCCGTGGATTAAGTCACATTTACCATGTTAAAAATGGAACAAGTCACTCTGTGTGGGTCATTAATGACAGCTGCAGACCTGCACACAGACAGTGGACGCACACCCACTTTTATACACACTACAATTGAACGTCTGCGTACACCTTCCACACTAGGAAGCAATGTGACAAACTCACGGCAGCAAGAAGAAGAATTTCTTTGTTTGTTGTATTTGGCTGAACAAGAAAAAGTCATGAAAATAAGAAAAAGAAAATGAGAATAGGACCAAGGATGTGGAACACAGTACACACAAACAGTAAGCAGAATCATACATTTTGTGGTGGTCTTCGGCAAACTGTATTACCTGGATTCTCATGACCATGCAGCTGTCGCTCCCCTGAAATGGCCTTTAGTAGGATCAATTCATTGTAAGTTTTGTTTTTATGAAAAAATAAATATAGATAAGCCCAGCCTTATCATGTATGGCAAAAGTGAAGGTTTCTGATGCAAAAGCCACAGTGCTGTAGCCAGTGAACAGGATCAAAACAGTGTATGTATATGTGTGCATGTGTTTAAATGCATCACTTAGGCAGTGATGTCATTGCTGTTTAGTCTACCCCCACCCGACTCAATACACACACATAAACACACCCTCACCCTCCTCTCTCCCTGGCAGCACCGGCCAGCTGTCTCTCCTGCTGGTCTCAGCTGACGGAGTACGGGGGGGGGGGACTGGGGGCATATGAAGGAAGAGCGGTGGGGGCGGGTGGGTCGACAGCTGAGCAGATGCAGAAGCCCCTCATGGGTTTGCCGGGGACGGGCTCTTTCCCAGCCACCCCGCAGCCGTGCAGCTGCCCAGGCACCAGCTGTCCTGATGATCGCTCCAATCAGACCAGGGACTTCCTCACTGTGGTGGTTGTGTGAGGAATGAGTGGAGGTGGTGTAGTGCAGTCTCACTGTATGGACCAGCTGACACTCTCTGAACACCACCAATCCCCGGTCACCACTACTCCAGCCCAAAACTATCCCAGACAAAACATGTGTGGAAATGCACGTCTTCCCATTGACCTTTGACCACTGGCTCGCACACAACAACTCACGCATGGGTCGCAAATTAGACATTGACCTGTAGATCAGTATATTTAAACTAGAAACTAATTATTGTAAACAACCAGATTATAAACCTCGGTATACCTCAAACAAACTAGAACTTATTGTCCAACCACATCTTAAGTGTTTTGGTGTATCTGTGTCTTTGGCATGTCTTTGCTGTCTCAGTGTGATGAATCATACAAATGGGCATATAGTGCACACATTTGCACAATTTCTCCCTGAGGTCATTCATGGTGGTACACATGAAAAATAACAGAAGCATTTGTGTGAAGGGCTTGAGAGAAAAGACCATCCCTAGCGACTTTTACACCTTCACACACCAGGCCATTCACTGCGTGAAGCGGGTGAACTGTCTGTTGGATGATCCAACAAGCACTTCCTTTGCACTAGTACTGTGGCGTGAAGTTTATAGAGAAGTCCTGTCATTTTGATTTAGCATCTTACCTTTGGCCAGACAATGTATGTAAAGGGCTTTCACCCTTTCTAACAAGTTGAAATGTAATACAGTCCATAACATATAAGCACTTTGTGCTTTTCTTGAGATATTTTGGCCTAGGATTAAGACTCATGGGAGATGTAGTTGTTTAATGCAAAAAAAATAATGTTTTGTTTTTAATGTTCTCACAGAGGTCAAATTTCACTTTTCAAATCAATAGCAGATACCCATTCAGTTTATCATGAGATAAAAAATTACAGTCGGGCGACACATCAAGATGCAAAATGACACATGATTCATGAAAGTCGGAAATCTCAAGTTAATGCTTATTTTAGAGTGTGTATTATTTAGGCAGTAGTGACTGGAGACTGGGGGAAAAAAGTGTTGACAAAGACCTTTAATCATTTCTTACTACTGGGTTCCCTCAAGCCGAGTTGCAAGTAAAGTTATATCAGTGTAAGATAAGCACATTTGTTTATGCTGTCAGTTATCAGTTAGGGCTAAGGTTAGTTTTAGGCATTAGCTCGATTTGAATGTATATGTGTGGCAGCGCCTATCATTCCTCTCAAACCATATTTAGGCCGGAAAACTCTCTTGTCTGTTACATAACTGAGGCACTAAAACACCATTAACAGCATTTGAAACAAAAAAAAACATTTACCATTATAGATTTAAAGTATGAGTTTGCTATATTTTTCTTTTTTTGGGAAATGAAACATTGAACAGTGGATACAAAAAGTAGATTATGTATTTAAAATGAGTTACACATTTTCTAGTCTGACACATCCACTTTAGTTACACTTAATGAGTCCATTAGCACAGCTGGATAAAGAAACTAGACAAATATATCTGTGTGCGGAGACGACGTACCTGTCTGCCTGATTTATTGTAACTTCCATTCATCCCAGAACGATTCGTTCAACATTTACATAGTTTCTCAGATCTTACCCATGGCACACTCAAACAGTTACATACACCTCTATCTGGCAACTGTTTGTTTGGGTAATCAGCACATTTCTTTTCTACTTTTTGATGACTTTTGTCTTGTTACAGAGGTATAAAATTATATTAATATCTGAGGTAGGGAACAAAACTACAATGTAATGTCATTTTGTAGTTCTGCAATACATACTGCCTTTGTAATATTCAGTTTTTGATGAGGCTGTGTTGGAACAGTATTGTTTTAACTTTACTGGCTACTTTAGGTTCAGTTTGTAACATTTTATGTGATCAAAATATATTCTAAGGTGTCACTGACATTCACAAGCGTTGGAAAGACAGTACACGGTGTGTTATTGTGACCACTGTCTATACAGCAGAATTAGAATCAGATACAGATTTATTGCCAAGTAGGTTTACACTTACAAGGATTTTGTTTTACATGTACATATACAGGCTTTTGTGGTAGCGTTTAGTATGCTTTTCTCAGTATTAGCAATACAATACAATAATATAAAAGGAAAATTAGATAAAATACACATTTAAACACATGGATAACACACAGGGGATTGATTGATTACTGAGGGTTTAGTTCAAAAAAAGATGTCAAAGTATGTCAGATTTAGAATTGATGTCTTTCAGATGATATTCTATACTTGAAGCATTCTGTGTTTCTGTCTCTTCATGTGCCTGTTTATGTGTGTGGGGAGGGGGGGAGGGATTGATTGGATGACCAAGCAGAGAGGAGCATGAGTGTGTGTGTGTGTGTGTGTGACAGAGAGAGAGACAAATAGAGAAAGAAAGAGATGGAGGGAGGTGGGGGCCCCAGATGGGTAATGGATGGGAAGTCATGCCACCGGAGACTGAGGGTCAGAGCTGTTAACAAGACCGTCCATCCAGCTGACACTAAATTATATTACTCTGTAATTTCATGTATTGAAACTGTAAATTAAATTACAGTCTGATTTAATGTAATGAAATATTACATCAAAATCAAACTGTAATTTCATTTTCTCTCCAACATCATTACCTCAAAGTCCATTTGGTGACTGGAAATGAAAAGTTATCCATTGTGAAACAGTGCAACAAAAAAAATAAAAAAAGTGCACGTAATTATAGGTTTTGATTAAATATATAAACTTACTCTTTATCTCTGCTCATCATATATAATTAATCATCTAAATTGATCCAGTGACTGAGCAGGACAGATGGACTTTTTTTTATCATGATTATTTAACCCCCATTTTTGGTCAAAAAAATGTACTTGAAAAGAGAATTTACACTTTGCAGAACATGCAGTTAAGACCATTATGGGATGAAAAAACTGTTCCATTGAAACCAACCAAGCCTAGTTAAACTCTTTCAGGTGGATTACAACGTTGACCCATTTTACAGAGCAACGCAAATCAGCCTTTCATTTAATTTTCACTTTATTATTTATTTATTCTATTTAAATCACACAAAAAAACACAAAAAGATGTAAAGGCAATTCAAAGGTTTAAAACCAGACTAGAGAAACTCTGGAGTCTATCAAACTGGATGAAAATGTATCATTAGAGAATTAGATCATTATAAATGACTATGCCGATCAAATTTCATTGCTGGTGTTCCTGCACCCTCTGTCATATTATCGGTGGGAGTAAACACTGACCTACTGATATCTAATAATAATTAAAAACTGTCCAGCAAACCGGTAATTTGCTCTAATCCTAGTTTTCAGTAAGTAAATAATAATACAGAGAATTCAGGGAAGGCTGTCGGGGGTCGGGGCGTCCTCAGGGTCAGGTTGTGGCCCCACTCGGCCCTCATTAGATCAGTTTCCCCCGACCAGGATTGTCTCAGCTGTACCCATCCATCACAGAGGCCCCGGGCTCTGGCCTTGGAGCCCCTAAACCAACACTGAGTGGCTGACCACCAGAGAAAGGTAAGCTGCTGTCCCCATCCCTCCCTCCATCACCTGTCACCTGTTGCCGTCACACATCATCAGCTCTCCGACTCCTGGCTGCAAACTGTACACTCCGCGGCAGCTGGGCTGATGGAGCAGAGCATTCCCTGTGTGTGTTGGGGGTTGGTTTCTGGCCAGGATCCGGACACTAATCCTCTCTACTGTAGGTGAAGGCTTCGTTTGCCCAGAGGGGAGATATAAAGCAAATCACAATGGCACATAGAGCACCTTTATCTAAGGGGAGGAGAGGTTTGCAGACCTCAGAAGCAAAAAGGGAAATGGCAGGAAAGGAAGGCAAATGACTTTGTTTGGTCCAGTGTCAGTGATCAAAAGCTTGTCGAGCTTTGAAGCTACTCCATTGACCCACTTTCATATAGTATTTGACGTGAACAGCGTTACACCTGAGTTAATGATTTTCTTTGTTTCTTCTCAAGAAAAATTTCAACTAATCTCATGATAAAAAAAATCATGTGATAAAGAGATCCTCGATATTTCACAATAAAAGCCCTGATATAACGATAATAATGATATAACACAGTATCTAGAAGGATATTTTATTTGTATAGCAATTTTAAAAATAAAGGTTACAAAGTGCTTTATAGAGAAGGAGAAAAGAGAAAGGGGAGAATAGAAGAACAAGAAGGAAGACATTATAAGAACAAGAACATTACAGAGTGCAAACCATAAGATATAAAATTATTAAAAAGCAAATGAAAGATGTGGGTTTTAAAGGACCACTCCTGTGATTTAGGAGTGCATGAGATAACCTTGGCAACATCACTGGAGTTATTCTTTCAAACTGTGTAAAGCTCCCTCTAGAGCCACTGAAGACAATTTACTGTGTTCACAGGCTGAGAGAAACACCCCATGACAAATAACCTCAACTCTGTGTAAAATGAGTGTAGCGCATTAAAGTCGACGAGCATCTTTCAAATGATTCTTATGGCATTAGTTTTTGTTTGTAGAAAAATAAGACGATGCCATTGAAAATCGTTCCATTGTTTTCGTTGCTTTCACCCCATTTGGTGTTTTGGATGCTGCCACTCGGGGGCGCAACAGTTAACAGTTGTGAATTCTAAAAAAATCCCTAACAAACCCTAACATGTAATCCTCCACTCTTATCTGTTGTAGCTGCAAGATCAATAGAGATAAATGAGTATTGTTCTGTCATTCATTAATTTCATCTTAAAACAAAGTATTGATGCAATTGATCTAATATGTGCTCAGAGCAAGAACAATTGATTAGCAGCTGGTTAGCAAATGGTGGATTCCTCTCTTCTTCTCTTATTTGTCTTTCCTTTATTCTCTTCTCTACTCTTCTCTTCTCCCATCCACTGTTCACATCTCTTCTGCTGAGTGATAATTACAGTCAAACAAGTCAGATTATGACTATTTGTTGCCTCGTGTCACAGCTGACACCTCATAACAGGACACGGCATGATCCTGTCGACAGACCCACGGTGTGGAGCGTGAAGTCATGCTGCTCTGTGACGCTTCTGTTCAGGGCTCAGCCGTCACTTCCCATGCCTGCTGGATGGGGCTAGAGTTGGCTTTATCGCTGGCAAGTGACAAAATCTTCACCACTCACAGGAGCTGACAGTTCACAGGAAGTGTCAGTTGAGCCATTTGAAGGACTGAGCTCTGCCAGTATGTTACAGTAGCTTGTGAGGAACACGGAGGGATGCAGGCCACCTGTTGCATGCGTGGCGGATGTTTGGTCAGTGCTGGTGAAGGCCATCTTCTTTGTGCTGCAGGATGTGTAATCGTGGCTTAAGCGTGGCTGACATTGCACATGCACTACAGTGTAAATGAGCTGTGCGACTGAAATATGTCACGCTTGTTTAGCTTTCAGAGTTAATCTAGAAAATACTTGCCCTGACACATGCGACTTATCCCCAGATATCATGGTCAAACTGTATTATCTAAAATTAAACGGACTTGATGTGATGAGATATGCTCTGATTGTCAAAGTTGCTAGAAGATGTCACCAAAAACTGGTCAAAAACAGTAAGAATTGTATAAATCTACATATACAGAGGAATAATTTGCTGTGTTTCTAAATTGCCATGCAGCATTTTGAGCTTTGATTGTGAAATTTTGCATTACTCCAAAAGGGATAATCATTGTAAAACACCTGGGGCGGCATCAAGGACCAATAGTCACTCCTATTGGGAACAGTCTTGTTTATTAAGTGAAATTAGGATAATGTCTTTAAAACGGATGTGCTAATGGTGTGTTGATGTTAAAATGCTACATGAAGACACAAATTCCCCCTTCAAAGATCAAATCAAAGTGTGAAATGAAGTGTTGAAAAATGAAGGCAATGACAAGAGAGCTGAAAAGAAAAAGTGACAGAATGAAATGGACCTAGGTTTATCCCAAGTGGAAAACACACGGAGACAACTGCCAAAGTGTCATTAGGACCTCACACACAGACAAAGGCCATCCAACACCTCAGCTGTCTGTTGACGTGATTGGGTGCGGGGTGGGGGGTGTAAGAGCCGGAAGCTGGTGGTCATGATATCCGGAGGTGTGCGAACCACACAGAGGAAATTAAATCCACTTGCCACCACGAAGTGAAAAGAAGGGAGCTAAAGAGAGCATTGGATGCCGTCCTCCCGCCTGATTTGTATTTGTTTTACCCCCATTTGAGTTTAGAACAGCAGCATATGAAACCACCTGGTTTTACAAGAGGACAGAGAAAAGCCTGTTTCACACATAGAGCAGAGACTGGCTGTTTCTAGTTTGTTTGGGGGGCAGTGCAAGTAGTTTCCCTTCTTCAGACAACAAGCTGCATGGAAGTTCAAAGTTAGTCTGATTTGTATTTCGAATTCTGATTGTGATACACCACACCAGGACCTCCTGTAATTGGTTCACTTGATGTATGTGTACGTAGTAATCATGTACATGCTGGCTCCTTCATCTCCCTTATGGTCTTAAAACCATCATGGCATTGACTGAATGATTAATCAGAGTGTAATGTAAATAAAGTATAAAAGCAAAAATAGGCAGTTTGCCCTAAACTGACAGCACCTGAGACTCTAAAGTATAACTGCAACATGTTGTTGCCATGGTAACATCAGCACAATTGTACAAGCCCTCATCTATTTTCCAATCAAATTTGATATTTAAAGTGGATTTTTGTACACCTGGACAAAAATGAACAATATCTACTATATGGACTACAACTTAAATAAAGTGTGTTTAATACATTCTTTGAATTTGTTCTCAGTATGTATTGTTTTTGTGGTTTTGTATTTTCAGCTTGTGCACGGGTTGGTATGAGTTTGGATGTGAGGTGATATGATTGAAAAGTTATAAAAAAAAAAGAAATATATACATATAAATAAAAACGGAAAACCTGATGTATGCAATATCATAAAGACAACAGGATATAGATAGGGAAAGACAGACAAAGATGGTGTATAGGCAGGCATTTATGCAATATTCCAGTATTATTCCAGTTTTCTTGTCTTGGGTTAAATCCCCCAAAATGTTCATGTCATTTTGATTTCTGGCCAGCATAATCAACACCAATCCCGGACCATAGTAAGGGAAGCGACAGATGGAGAGACGTTTGCATTCCCGAGCAGTTGGAGTGAACAAGACACCAGATGCTTTGCTTTTATTTTTACGTGTTCGCTCATTTGGAGGTATGGTTTCCCAAGCCGGACAAAGAGCCAAGACCAAATATCTTGGCTTTGTAGGGACAACAGCTGGGAGGAACAAACCAGGAAGTCGCTCCACTTCATTAAAGACCCAGCAGGAGAGCAGCAGAGCTTTTCTCTCCTCCCACTCTCTCCATCACTCCACTCCTCCCTCCTATCTGTCATTACCTACATAACGCACGCCTTCCTTCACCAGGGGTGGTTAGTAGGATCATCTGAAAATATGAAGAGGCCATACCCAATGTGATTACAACTTTGTACATGAAATTTGATTTATTTTTTATTTCATGATAAAGCATTTAGTTCCTGTATCAGAAATTGTCATTACATTTTCTAATGCCATTTATGCCTGATATTATTTCACTTGTTTTAAAATGTCATCTCTAATGTCCCATTGCTTAATGTTACAATGTGTTAGGCGACTGAGGTGTAGTCAAATTTCCACTAAGGTGAATAATAATATCTTGTACTGATTCCCCAAAATACATTTTCTTTATTATTATACCTGATATGGTTTGCAATGGAGCATTCCTCTAAAAGTGTTATGTGATTCTGTCCAAATCCACAGAACTCACGTGAACACTTTTAATACTTTGAGCACCATATATTAAATTCCACTGACCGCCATTGTATTATGACGGTGTTTTGCGTGATTTTATGTTTTATGGATCTCTCTATATATCTACATCTATCTACACTATATATCTTCACAGCTATGCCACCAGCAGTGTAGTGTACTTAGCTAAAGAGGTTAGTGTAAAGCTCTGTGACTTCTAAGCTCCTATGATCTGATCCTCCTACAGTGTGAAAGTGTTCTCCAGTACTCTCCAGCAGCAGCTACACTAATCTCCTCCACGGTGGATCCCTGCAGCGCTGCGGCATCACAGCCATGGCGATCGATCAGCTGCATCAGGATGTCACCTTGTGAAAAATGTTTGTCTGTGAGTAAGCTTTTCCCTTCTCCCCTTACCTGACAAATTTCCTGCAGATATGAGACCCTGCTTCGTGGAAAATACACACACTCATCATTAGTGTCTACAAGTCCAAAAACAAACAGTGACCCACACACACATGTCATGGCCTTTTAGCATCACTCGCCCCATCAATAATGGTGGCTCACTTCATGATTTGCTCGTTCAGTGAGTGATGGAAAGATCCCCCTTCAGCACCACAATAGAAAACACCTGTTACAATCTGCCTAATCCTAGCCAGCGGCCCTGCTCTTGGGGCTCTTGGGGGCCCCATCTAATCTGCACAAGGGCACCAGGCCAAGGCCAAGACAGATTAGACCTCCAAAATCCATCTATCCATCCATGCACACACACCTCTGAGTCTGCCCCCTATAATGAGTGCTTGAATTGGCCCCTTAATCCTTGGACTCAGTGGAGCCCTCCACCTAGCACACAGCCTCCTTCTCCCTCAGCCCAAACCTAATCTCCATGCATCCCCTTCATACCCACTTGCAGACCTGGCCCAGCCCAGCCCCCTCCACCTCCATTCCCCTTCCCGGTGGGGCTGAAAGCCTATTGATTTGTTGATTTCTCTTCTTTTGTCTGCAACCGGCCGAGTGTTAACGGGACATCCAGGGTCCGGGGCCCAGTGCCAGGACTTTTGGCATGGGAGATTAAGGTCCTGATCTAGGCATCTGTCACTGCCCAGTTCCCCTTCTCCCTTGTGGCTCCAGGAGAGGCCTTTCCTGCCGTCACTTTTGGCACAAATGTGCTGCTTTAGCTGTTAACTGATTTTAAGCAGGGGGAGAAAATTTCAGCAAGAAAATCACATGGGCAGTTTACAATAAAACAAAAAATAGTTCCACAATAATTAAAACTAAAACAAATGCACTTGACTGATTGGATTTGAGTGTAGCATCAGCATAAAGATACACAAATGACAGGCACACACATACATGACAGAAACAGATCCATACATTCATGTACACACAGCTGTTTATTTCATTCACACTCATACGTATATTAAAAACTACAATAGGAATTGGAATCCAGTCTGTGCAGTCTTTCTAAATTCAGGTGCAGTCGTCATAATCAGCTAATTTCAAAGACGAGATATTATAATAACATGACTATGTCCCAAAACCATGCACAGTGGTTGATGAGAGAAACAATAATACTATATAATTAATCCGAGCACTGTTAAACCTGACAAATTATTCAACACCAAGAATATCAAAACTTCTACCAATCTTGCTAATTTAAATTCAAAATAATGACTACCTCTAAGCCACTATTGCTATATAATATTTTCTCCTTAATTGTACTGTATTTGCTTCTTTCACCTAATTTCTGTATTTGTTTCTTTTTATAAAGCATAACTATGTCATTCATTGTGGGATAAAGAAAATCTCATTATGTGTCAATATTGTGGTGGTGCTGTAATACTTGGTTAGGGTTTATGGGTGTATGTTTTTATCAAATAGTTTGTGCCAAATATTAAAATAATATATCAAATACCTAGATAAAGCTACGTAACAAGCATTGCCAACATCACAGAACATATGAAATGTGTATAAAAATGATAAAGGCATCCATGAGTGGACACAGTTACTCAGACTGTGTCTCCACCTAGTGGGATAAAGCTGTATTATATGCTATTAGGGTCAGGGAGGTCGAATTTACTGTGAAACATGAAACATGAACATGGAAGTGGATAGGTTATTTTAATCCATCTTTATATTCAAAGAAAGTGTAATTGCTGTTGTATGAGATTGTGCACTACAAAATGTCCTTTAATTTACATAACAAAGTAACAATTGTGTCACAATATCACTCACGTGATATTCTGAAACAGTGCGCTTCACAGGAGTGAAACAATCTTTATCATCATCATCCGCACATCTCTAGTGTACACTGTACAGCTACATACAGGGTTAAATGTTCCACTTCTTTCTCTCTTTGATGTGTAGTTTTATAATCCGGCTCTTGAGTTTTCCTTTAATAAACTATTTTGAGTAAGGAAGTGCTTCTTGAACAGCACATTAGACCATGAACTGTCACAAGTGAAGTTACATTAAAAATGCCACCTACAGCGCCATCTGTTGGTGAGAAAATGTTGACACGGCATAACCATGAAAAAACAGCAACACTAATGTCCCTAAAATATTGATCTAATTTAGCCCAAATGGAGCGTTTGAGTAAAAACAAACCAAAAAAAACAATCAGGAAAGTGTTGCTTTTATTGAATAAGGCACATAATTGTGTTTATACGAGGACAGAGAAGAAAATAAGATTTGAACATTATAAAAATAGTAAAACATTCTCATGGTCAATTTTAAATTCTCAGCATTAAAAGCACATGTAATTTTTTGTGCATCATACTGGTAGCAATTACTGTCCAATGACAACAAATCACACTTCAACTTATCATTCATCAGTACCACTCAGACTTTAACTCATTCACATCCGGCCATCAGCAGCACTACAACTTACAGCAGCTTTAGATAAAGAATGTGCGTATTTCTCTGTCAGAGATAGATCATCTTAAATTTATATTTGAAATCAGTAAGTAGAGGAAAATGTTGCATGTATACTTTACATACATATACATAAATACATATTATGTCATAAATGTATTGGTTATTACAAACGTTTTTAATAAAACGTATTATATATGTTATATATTAAAAATAACCCAAATGATTGCCAGCATGTGTGCATAATGTGCATAAAATGATTTGCATTTCCAAGTTGCTCCTTCAAGATTAGTGCCATATTTTCAGTGTTGAGAATCTTCAATGGACCGACTAATTGGAGACAAGCTTGTCACATGGCAGCAGCAGGCTGACACCCACTTTCTTAGCGCACTCGTTCTGTAGAGATAAAATGCAAAAACGTCAAGAGACATGTTAGATCAATCTGAAAGGATTTTTCCTTGGATATTATGGGAAATATTCTTATGTGCTTTTTTTGCTCAGAGTCAGATGAAAAGATCGAGCACTCTCAAATCTGTATATGAAGCTACTGCCCGCAGCCACTTAGCTTAGCTTAGCATAAGAACTGGAAGCAGAGGGAAATAACATGTAACTCAGTGAGCTTTAGAGGTGCTGGTAGGCAGGTTTTGGTAACATTGGACACAGCCAGGCTAGCTGTCTCCCTCTGCTTCCAGTCTTTGTGCTAAGCTAAGCTACCTAGCTGTTGGTTGTAGCTTCATATTTAGGATACAGTCATGAGAGTGGCATCAATCTTCTCATCATCTGCAAGAAAGTGACAGTTCATCCACAACAATATCCCATCCGTTCCTATATTTTCTTAATAATGACTGCTATGAGTTAGAAGAGCGTAACATAAGTCAATAAAACTATTCATACAGCCTTCATTTTGACTAGTCAGTGTACAGTCCATATGTTCACCCAGCTAGAATAAATTCATCTTTCTAAATGCTTCAGGCCCTGCACCCTTTAGTTATTTTTCTTTTTTTTTGTAGCTCTCACCATGTAGTTGACGACATTGATGTGGTAGGGGATCCCGCCCATGTCCTCGCACTTCTTTATGTTTGTCCGCTCTGGATCTCCAGCAGCCAAAACAGGAGTGTTGGGGTCAGCCTACGGCACACAGCATCAGTCAACCAAATGAAGCTCAAATCTATTAACATGCTTTGTTTCGTTTTGACTGAGACTGACCAGTAGCAATCATTTGGACGTCATGAACATATTTTCCCCTTTAATTAGTGTGTATGTCAACACAGAGGGAGTAGGATTTACTCACGGGATGCATTCCTCTCTGGATGGACAGCAGGTCTGACATCCTGTCAATAAACCCGGGAGCAAAGTTCTCTGGGTTGATCGCCACAAAACACTGACCCTGAAACAGAGAAGAGGTGATGATCACACAGTGAACTGACCCAATATAAACAGTTAGGGGGGCTCTGACGTAACGTAGTATTGGTATATATTGATTGCGCTTATCTTTTAGATAGCAGTGGCTGTCAAAGACTGCATTTCAACATGTAAAACTTGGATCCCAAAACAAAGTCACCCGTCATGTTTCTGTGTTGATTTCAGTTTCTGATCAGCTAATCATCACTGTGTTGTAAAGCAATCTCTCTTATGCGTTAACTTAGTTATCTAGTCAAAGAAAAAGTTTGAAATTGTTCTCAATATGGGCTTTGTTAACGGGACAATAATTCCAAAATGTAAGTAAGTTTGTTTAGGGTAACTGCAAGTAAGTTTAGGTCTCGAATACATTTCAAAGACTAAACTAAGAAGAGGACAAGGAGGCTACCTTTTAGCATGTCACGTCACTAACAACCACAGCTAAGATGAAAACAAGCTCCTTTAGGGACACAAAGTCAAAGTGTCCTCTTTAAAACACAACATAAGCCAAAACAAACAAACAAACAAAACGTACCAGGTTCGCAACACGGTCTGTCACTTTCCACGTGCGAATGTGTTTGCTGTACTGGGCACCGGCCAAGATACCACAGAACACTTCCACCATCATTCCCAGACCATAGCCTTTGTACCCTCCTGAGGTAAACAACACAGAGAGGGCAAATGTAACATGTTCTTTATCATATTTGATATAATGTACAATCAACCAACAACCCAGAGAGTCCACACAGAGTCCAGAATGTTATTTGTAGTGTTGTGGGCAAATAAAATCACAGATTTCAAAATTTTGGTCAGAAAAATAGGACACAGTAAAAGTGCCCTTTTTTAAACTGGACACTCGGTGACGCTGCACATAACAGCGAGTCGGAGCAGTGTTCACATTAGAAACTTAATTCATTATATATGTGAGGAATGAGTACAACAGGAGGGTTAATTCAACACAATATCTGAATGTCTAAAATGTAACTGCAGACAGAAGAGTATAACTTCAACATCATATTTCAACGCAAACAGAACAAAGTAAAAAGCACACTGAGCAGACTTTTATAAGCTGTATCAGCTGATTTCTGACCTGTGGCTTCACTGCCACCAATGGGCACCAGTCCCCCTCCGCTCAAAACCTTCTTAGGGACGGTGGTCAGCTTGCCCTGGGCGTCACAGCCCCAGCCCTCAGGGATGGGGTCTCCACGCCGCTCATAGAGCTCCACCTGTGCATGTAAAACATTGAAACATTGAGTAAGAGAGTAAGTTTTTATATCTATAAATTTAGTATACAAAAACAAAAGAATGAAAATCAGCTTTCATGTGAGATGTTTGACTGTTGGACATATGGTGTTAAAATAAACAGCACATTGAGGCAGGTAATGTCTCATGATTTTGAGAAAGTTATGTTCTGTATGTCAGGAATCCCTGATGGCTTATCAGGACAAACCTGATCTTACCTTTCCAAGTGCTACTGCTGAGGTGGCCATGTCCAGAACAAAGCTGTCTCCATCTTTAGCAGGAGCTGCCACACTGATGGGGTTTGTGCCCAAAGTGCACTACAAACAGCAGGTTCACTTTATTAGAATGGGACAATGTGTGGCATGAAGTAGTTTATTCTGTAGAATAAATAACAGTAAATGTACCTCTTTACCACGTGTGGGAACCACCAGTGGGGATGTGTTGGTGAATGACATGCCCTGTGGTGGTCAGATTATTATTAGACATACCATGAAAACCATTCAGGAAAACAGCACATTCACCTCCATTGCTAAATAAAAAGAATGTACATTAAATGAAATGTATAAAGTTGTATATAGAATGTATAAAGTACTGAAAATGAAAAAAAATCTTCGACAGCTTTCACTTACAATCATGTTTTCCTGCAGAGCTTGCATTGCGTAGTACCCGGCAATACCGTAATGGTTGGAACCTAAGAAAGAAAAGCGCCACTCAGTAAACTTTGAATAGCTATGGAAATGCATTTTCATTGTTTCACATGTCCAGATTGCTTGACCACTTTAGTAAAGTAAAATCCTCCTTGGTTAAACTGAAAAGGGATTTTACTTTGGTCGGCCTGATTGCAGCAATCAGATACTACAGCACTATTGCTTTCTCTCCTCCCATGCTTAATTGCCTGTTACATGACCCGAACACTCTACTAATCTTTTAACACTAAAGATAATCCCTTTACAAAACCTGGATACTCAGTCCAATCAAATAAAGACCTGCGTCTGCAACCTGAGCATGTTCGTGCAAAACATCATTTCACAAGAAACGGGTAAACATGTTCATTCTGCGGAATAACCTGGGATGAACCTATAGAATCGAACCAGTGCAGCAGCTATGGCCTTTCAAGATTTTTAAAATCACTCACCTACAATTACAACAAATGCATAAAGGTACCAGCAAAATGCATCTACTGGCCATATTTTGACTTTTAACAGACTGCAAAATAGATACATGCAAACAGTTCTGTTGGTGGATGTCCCTACAAGGCATTTTCTTTCGGGGTTTTAAGATGATATGGACTCACTGTGCGCCACCACCCAGCCAATGCCAGCTTCTTTGGCCTTCTTAATGGCCAGATTCATGCAGAAGTTTCCCACCACGGGACCCAGGAGGTTCCTGCCATCCACCAGTGCTGTGGCTGCACTCTCCTTCTCCACCACTGGCTCACCATCCTTGGCGCAGATTCCCGTGTGGATGTCCTTTACATACATGTCTGTCATAAAGGACAGAGACGGCGAGCACAAACAACAACCGTGTTTAAACAACAAAAACATCTCAGTCAAGGCTGGCTGATGACGATAAGCGGTTTAGTAGAAAGTGCACAGATTTCCATATCCTTATAAAGTGAAAAACGTCCACTGACCCATCCTGTTGAGTCCGTGGCTGTAATGGCCCCTGTAGTCTCCCTCCACCAGGACCTCGGCCAGGCTGCGGGCATGATGCGGTTTGGTGTCCACGGCTATCATACACCTCTCGATGAAGTCTTGCACCTCCTCCTTGCTAATCAGACATCTGCAAAGAGCAAACGTTTATAATCAGATGATCATCAAATAGCCATTTTTCCCCCCAAGCAATGAGTCATTTTAAAGTTGTCAAAATAACAAAGATTTTCATTAATGTTGGGTTTTGGACATTAAAGTATTTAGTAACATCAAAAATGGATGCCAATGCTCTAAATAATGAGATGTTTTTGGTTTTGTAAATTTATGGTTTTTGGATTCACTGTGTGACCGCGGTACACTAACATGTTCAAAAAGTGAAGAAAATGTGTGTTTTAGTTGTTTAATGAGTTTGACAATGTGTTGTCTGCTAAGTTTCCACACCCAGTGTCTGTTGTGATACTCTTTCAGTTCTGCTGACGTCAAATCACATTTGACGTTGGCAACTCATAGCCAGAAAAAGAAAATCAAGTAAGTCAACAAAATAGTTTTTTTGGCTGATACATGCAAAGGTTGATTACAGGAACAGAACAGAGAGTCTGACTTTTGGCCTAAAAAGCAAAGGTAATCCAAACCTGTTGCACTACTGCTGCCCAAAGTCCAGCAGGGGTGAACCCTTTTTTTTGTCCCACATTTTATAGGATTTAACAGAATGGACAACCCCATTCTACACTTCAAAGTCTGAAGTCCATCTTTGCCACAGTGATTGCTCGACCTTATAGTGGATGTAGGTCATGACTGTAAAGGCGGTGGGCAACACCTGGATCCATCCTTTTCATTTACATTTTACAATCAATATTTTGTGATCATAATTATATATACTATGATTTTTTTGGGGGGTGAATCTATTCTGTACAGACGACATCTACTGCATGTCTGTCAGTCCTGAAAGAGGGGTCCCTCCTCTGTTACTCTTCCTGAGGTTAATTCCATTTTCCCCCATTAAAACGTGAGTTTTTAATGGGGGTATACAGCACCCTCTAAGGACAGAGGGTGCTGTATACTGTACAGATTGTAAAGCACCTTGAGGAAAATTGAGATTTATGATATTGGGCTATATAAATAAAACTGACTTGATGACTAATAAGAACCAGGTTAATTATCAAACCATGACTGCGACAGAATAGAACCCCCCCTCCTCATAAGTTGACACACATAAAACATAACAGGGTCAGCTCTGACATTCACAGAGGTAGGAGCACCAGGATAGGTTAGGTTTGGATTGGGGGTTGGGTAGGGTGATGACACCAACAGCAGACCCAATGCAATCCAGAATGGAGCCCATTTAGGGTCCGTAGGTCCCGGGCGGGAACTTATGCAATGTCTTATGTAAGACAGAGGTGAAACAACAACAACAACAACAACAACACAATTTCCTTTAGGTGGCAGACAAATGAGGAGGGGAACACGTTTACCAAGGGGTTAATAATGGAGGTGTGACACCTTCCAGACATAAATCCTTGGTTATGATATTTCCAGGGTCACACTGAGGACGTGTGTGTTAGGTATATGAATGCTATTACATACAACATTTCAAACATAGCTTAAAAACGTGTCCGTGCCATTCGACTGTACATATTACTGCTTAAAAAGAAAGACAGCAGTGCAAAAGATTGTGGCTTTGATTGAATTATTTGTGGACAAGGTAGAAGAGGCCAACGTTCCCTTTACAGGTTCATGTTACAAATATCATGGGACACATGTGCATGTCCCAGAAGGGGTCAGCGCTCTCCACAAACAAACAGATGACAAATACGAAGGAAACAGATCATCTTAAAAGCTGTAAGTCTTGATGAACTGCTCCAAAATCTTCATACCTAATATAGACATCGTAAAGGAAAAATGTGTGAACGAGGGTGTGTAACTTTGTGCTTACTTGGCTGGTGTTAATTGAACTATATGGAGTCATTGGAATGCACTTGGGCACTGGACACATGTATACTGTGCAAATATGTTTTAATACACACGGGACTCCCTAGAAAAGCTATAATGATGCCGAGCAGAACACACTGTTGAAATCAAGTAAATTGAATTCAACTGAGATGTGATGGGATGAAATATGACTGAAAACAAAAGCACACAAGTACAAAGCAGCTTAAATTGGTTTGGTTGGTCTGTGAGAGTTAAAACCAGCATATGAACAGTCATGTGAACACAAAATGTTTTTACATTTTATTCAGAGTGCGTTAATGAACAGATAGTGCCCCAAAATAGGGGTCAAAAAATGAACATTATTCCCAGTTAAAACTTTTCAAGGCACCACAACTAACTCCTTTTGTGACACCACTTGCTGACAACCACACACACACACACATACGTATTGAAAAGTGAGAGGATGGAGTCAATGAAGCAAAATCTAGAAACATACATTTTTTTATCTACATTCAGAAACAACGCAATCACCACACTCCATTCGATCTTATCCCATCAAGAGTCTTAAACTTCATACCAACAAGAAAAGGTCTTGTCGTCACGCAATACAGCTCATCCACACGCTAATTGACTCCGCTGTCCTTGGTCCGCTTTAATTGGAGACCAGACCGGGTTCTTACCTGCTCATGTTGGCTGTCCTGCTGTGTGTGCTCCTTCAGGTGGATGGTTTGTCGCTCTTGGCTCCGGTGTTCTCTGCCGTTGTCGGTGACCTGCGGAGATTTCTGGCAGCTTGCTCTTCAAGTCTAGCAGTGTTTGAGAAACGCCCAGTGTTGCCAAGTCGATCAGGTATCCTGACCTGTGTGCACATCTGTGGGCGTGTTGGAGAAGAGGCTGCTGTGTATTAATAACAGCATATAGGAACGCTCCACTTCGTATTTTACTTCGTATACATCTTTATTTCTAACAGCCGGCTTCATCTCAAATATTACAAACAAAGTCTTATAGGACAACTCATTCTCCCGCAGAATACCTGCATCATACCCACACGACTCATGTGACACAGTGAAACAGGAGTAAACTAATAAACACATATTAAACCTCTGTGGAGAGCTGGCTGCATAATAAGATCATTATTCAAAGTAGTAGTTGAGTTCTTTCAGGACGCAAAAACCAGTGGTGCTTGTTAAATGCAACATGGCTTTGGGCTAAGGCGTAGTGTAGACAATTAGAGAGAAGATGGGTGTTGAAGACTCCCTCTAGTCGTCCTGGTCTGTCTGTAGGTAAATGTTCTGCCGTGCTTACGTGATGGTTGTGGATGTGGGACTGTGGTTGGTAGACACACACGCGTGCTCATCTCTATTTTCATGCAGTCTACAAACAACAAGAAGAGTTACCCAAAACATAAAAGCCTCTGTACACTGAATGTAACCCACTGCAAGTCCTGTAATTAATATTAATTTTACGAAACATTCAGTTATTGTTGTTGACACAGCCTCAGAGAGAATTATTTTTGCCGTGTTATTTGTGCTGGTGTATTTTATGTATATTATATTTGATATATATAAATGATGTGAACAAAATATTAGAAACACCGTTCTCATTGAGGTTCAAGTCTGTGTCACACCATGGACGCATCTCAAGTCTCTTATTTGCATCCATGTTTTCCTCACTGGCGTCTTGTCGTCCCACCAGGGATGCATGGACAGACGCGAGGAAACCATGCGAGGAGAGAGGAAAGAAGGAAAATCTGTTTTTAGAGACACGAGGCGTCCATTCCCATGAAGCGACGTCCGTTTCTGACGACGGATCAGCTGTCAGTGGGTTCACAGCTGTAGAGACTGTTAGTATCTGCACACAGGTGCGCTGTCCTAATACCAATAAAGGCAAGTTAACATTGGCAGAGTTTTCTCTCTGTTGCCTTGAACCTGTTTACCAAACACCTGCACATGAACAACCTGCACTCTGTATTTACCGTGACCTGCATTTATTTGTTCATTATTTGCATCTGTATTTATTGATGCTGTGATTGTGAATTCATTATGGGTGAACCAAGAATACGATTAGGGTGTCTTTTGAACAATACAAATTATTTGATGCACTAAATGTTTCACAGAAAAGTGTTACGCCCCATGACGTAATGACGTGACTCACGTCAAAGCTGACGCTCAGGAATTACCAGCATCACGTGACAGATTGTAAATGACAATAAATGAAACAGACAGACTTAGAATGGATACTTTAATTGTATCCATTCTAAAGGTGAATGGGAGGAAACAGAATGAAAAGAAAAAATATTTCTAATAAATGAAGAAAGGTGTTTATGGGTTTGTCGACACCTATAATTAACAGATTCCGGTAGTACCAGTCTACCTCACCTACTGTATCCCACAATGCAAAGCGGTGGACGGTAACTATTTTTTTTTCTAACTTTATTTACAGGGACAGCAACACTACCGTGGCAGTCGTTGCCAGTGTAGAATATAAATATTTTGTACCACTTATATATATATTTTCTGATTTAATTATGTGCAAGCAGAAATTGTGACGATGCTAGTTAGCTGCCGTTAGCCGTACTGTTGTTTACTTACTTTTAAAAACCGGAAACCGGCTAACCCCGGCCTAGCATACTGCAAACTAAATCGATTTTACACTTTCATACTGCATACTACCGATGAACGTACATACTGCGTTCGTCTGTAGCATGTAGCTGAGGGTTTTCTAAAACAGCCAGGAGCTTTGAAGCGGCCTTCAAGATGGAGGAGCAGAACAACTTCCGGTTCAAGACGCAAGGAAGGATGCAATTAAGAGACTCGAGACGTCCCCCCGGAGATCGGTGCTTTCTCTGTAGACCAGCAGGCCACAAGGGGTCAGGCACTCGCTGGACTTGCTATAGATGCGAGCAACCACTGCTATAAGAATATTCTGTCCACATGGTAGGAGCATGATAGTAGGCTACAAGCGTAATGAATGTCATATTTTGGGAGTCTTGTGTGAGCTCACATTTGGCACCAAAGCGGCTGCAGTTCATGAGAGAGAAAGTAGATAATGGGGATACTTAAGCCCACATTTTTCACGCAATACTTTAACTAGTTATGGAACATTTTGTACTTTAACCTGCTTTAGCCCAACAAATAAAGTCCTGACAATACTTCTCACAAAAGTAAAAGAAAAGACTGAAGTGGCAGTGTTTTGATGTAGGCCTGTTTCTGATAATGTCTTCATTTTGACATAACTTTGAAATAGGGACAACAGTATGATCACATAGGGTTTGGAAACTAGTACTATACCACTTAGTCATGATCAGAATAAATCACATTTATTTTGAGAGCTTCTGCTTTCCTATTACATATGAATAAATTATGCAAAGATACAATACATTTTCAACCTTCTCACCGATTACATAATAATCTAAAATCAGTCCCCAATTACAAATGCTCCACCAACAGTATAGATGACCGTAAAGCTAAAGTGCATCTAATGAAAAACAGTTTCCACTTTAACACGCAGAGCTTGGGAAAGGGACAGAAGATCCCGGAGGTAACTTGTGTTGGAAATTGTTAGTCCCCAAGAGTCATCGTTGGACTAGTTTAGACATGAAAATGCAGCTTGGTGTTATAGTTACTGCTCCAAGGAGTTTTGTTGAGCCAGACGATGATTAGTCTTGCTTTATAAAAAAAAATCCACTGTTGTATAAGCATGCCCAAACTGCAACTTTTGGTACTAACGGTTAGAATAGGAAAAAAGTTTTCTAGACATAGGTGGCACAAGATTAGGTCAGTGTGTTCTTTCTTCTTTCTTTTTTTAACAAAGACAACATTTTAGTTTATATATATGTATATTTGAGTTAGGTGTGAGTGTTACGAGGGTAAGAAGTGCTGCTGAACAAGAAGTTCCCTCTCTTCCTCCTGCTTCCCCAGGACTCAGCTGTAAAGAACAGCTCCCAGAAAGAGCAGCGAGTTTGTTAGGAGGAGTCCCTCCCTCTGCAGTGCCTGCACCCGAGCCTGTAATTCTGCACGGCGCAGACATCTGTAAGCATTTCTCTCTCACCACAAGAGCAAAATAGAAAGTTGGAAGCTAGAAGCTGTGATTTGGGCGCGTATAAATAAAGTTGCGAGCAAAGGAGAGGCTGCTAATATGATGGGAGTCCAGAGGGTGGGAGGTCGGAAGGAGCAGGACACCCAAGTCATCAAAGACGAGGGACGAGGGGCAGGAGGACTAGTGGAGCCTCTGTGGGTTTTCTGTAGGACGTTCAGATTTAGTCTCTATTGCTCAAAGGCATCTCAGTAGGTGTATTCCACATACCATGTCTTTCTCTGCCATCACTCCTTCCTTGATTTGCATTTCTGCATTTATCACTACATACTGTATGACATGTAACTACTGACAGTTGTGTCAGTCAAAGCTAATTTCGCTTGCAGTTCAAATCCTAAAATCTTATTTCTTTATGGTCTGTACAAGTCCCTGACGGCACAGCAATGTTAGCAAACCACTCAAAAACACTACTGGCAGGGAAGAACATTCTGGGAGGGACGTTTTGGGAACCTATATTTATAATTTAGTGTTGTATGTGTATCTACTTGTTCTGCTCTATAAAACACCCACACGATACTCAGTCCAACGCAGCAGAACATCAAATGAAGGACTTGTCTGGTTATTTTTTTAAATATTCCTATGAGATTTAGCAAGCCATATATTGTGTCTTTGGCAACCTGAATTTACACACTTACATGAACAACAAACATCTGTGGTGGTGACCCTGGTGTTTTGCGAATGCTTAGCAGAACATGATTAAATATGCTCACATTGCCTCAGGCAGCATAGTTTCCTTACGCACTAACCAGCCGGCAAAGGGCTAATATAAAATGGCAAGTCTTTCCCAAAACATGCACCGTTTAATCTGTAATAATCCCTCAAATCGAGAGCAGATTGTGTGGGAGTGAGCCATCTCGTCCCGCAGCAGGCCTCCACACTGCTGCTGACTCCTCTGTTGTGGTCGGCCTGGGCGGCCATGCCTTGCAACAAAATGAGGGGATTCTGTATATAGTCGGTACAGCAGCAGGCTCACAGCTGAGATGAAAACAACCATGCCTTGCTCGCTCCCTCAGACCAGACCCAGAATCAAACTTATGAAGCCCAAATTAATCCCTTTTAAAATCGGGTGTAGGTGCAGCAGCGGAACCGCGAGACCCATGTGAACGAATATCTCTCCATCCCTCTATTCATTCGCTAAAAGAGATTTTTGATAAAGTGAGTAAAAGCATTTTGTGAAGGAGAAAATGAAGGCTGATTTGTTTTTCAATGCACTGCTGAGTTCATATCTGGTATATTTTATTATTACTCAATCACAAGAGGTCAGCAATAAGATGTAAAATTAAAATACTTAACACAACAAAACACTAATAACATTACATGAATAAAGACCAAAAATAGATGTATGTTGTTACAGTAATAACAATTTCAAAAACTGCTGAAAGAAGAAAAAGATGTGACTATCAATGGGAGGTGAATGTTGATTGTGGCTTCTCATCATTGTGACATTCAGACTTTGGCTCCGCGTCCTCTGTTCTCTCTGCTCTTTCTACCCTGACAAGAGATAATTCCAGCTGTCATCAAAATTTCTATTCCTCATAAATACAATAAATAACAACATAAAAATGACCCAGAGTAGCTGCTTGCTCAATCTCTCAGACAGGATTTAGCCCCCTAGTCTTTCTTAACTCAGTTTGTTCCCCCTCTTTTTTCCCATTTTAGGCTGTTCAGTCTTTGAGCAACTTCACATCTGCTGACCGTGTCTGGGAGACTGGCAGGTGGAAGCTGAGCTCCCTCTAATACTGACATTACAACTGGGGATGCACCGATTCTAATGTACAACTCACAAGAGCTGCAGGGAGGACCTGCTTTTGTAGGCCAACCCATCGAGTCACCATCGCCCCAGTTCCCTTGACAAAAAGATTTTTCTATTGGCTTCTGTATTATTTCTGAAAATAAGCTCTGTGGCAAACGTATGATACTGTTGCTCAGCAAGAAAATCCAACAGCTTTCATGATTTTTTTGAAGCTTAAATGCAATTGCCTGAAGTAAAAAGCTAACGTTACACCGTGGTCGCATGACTTCAGCGCAACCACCACTAAGCTTCCATGTTATTTGATTGACGGTTACCTCTTCTACAAAAGCCGTTTGGAAAGTTTGAGTTAGAATAGTCAGAAAGAGCTCGGGTATAACACGAGGCTGTAAAGGGGGACGAGTCAGTAGATGAGTTGTGTTCGGCGTGATGACATTTAATGTCCCTGACAACCGCAGCAAGCACCTTTTTATGACACGTAAAAGCTTTACAATTCCAGAGTAGAGTATCTACTGACAAAATCTCTTAAGCTTGTGTTAACCACAGACCTTATTTCAAGAAACCCCATGGGCTTCGAGACCAGGGAACCGGAAGTGCAAAAATGCTAACTCATTCCTGCAACACATTTTAAAAAAAAACCTTGCACATTTATCATTAGTTTTAGGTCACTGGTCCAAAAGTATTTAATTTATCCATCGTGTAACTCTCAGATACTGGTTAAATGCTATGTTTTAGTGTTTTATTGGCCGAATATCTGATACCAGAGGACATTCTTGTAATACAAAAACAAGGCTTTCTTTCTCACCAATTAGGATTATTTTAGTGGCCGAGCAGATTTTAGGAAGCTAACCTTTATCGCTTGGTTAAGACTAAACTTCTTAGGAGATATTACTTCAGCCCACGTCTACTGAGTCCAATCAAATACCCTCTCCCGGTTAGTGTGAATGTGTTGATTTTTTTTCTTCTGAATTCCAACTCCCTTCTCCTCCATCTACCAGCTGAACAGTTTCATGAAGTTTTGGAAACCGTCCTCTCCGAAGAAGTCAAAGGAGCCCTGGGACGAGCCCAGGTGGACGAGCAGGAGGACGAGCAGGACGACGGCCAGAAGTGGAATCAGCAGGTTCCAGCCGGCAGCCAGGATGTTGTACCACTTGGCCTTGTCTGAGCACTCCTGGGCCAGCTGGTGGTTGCCCTGAGTCTTCTGGTCCCTGGCCTAGACAGACGCAAACACACACACACACACACACACACACACACACACACACTCATATGTTATTACAATAAATGATAGAGGTGAAGAATCACTAGCTTTCGTAATGGCTTCAAGACAGCTGAAGACATAAAAGCTTTGTCTCTACTGCACAGTCCAGCTAAATATTTCTAGATTTATGTACATGTAGAACCAAAATGCTTAGTGTCTACACCCATGAATACTGTAAATAGTGAGAGAAGGGCAAATAAAGCCCTATGATTATGTTCGTGAAGATGTGAAGGTGCAGATCCAAGGCTGTGTAAGGGCGGAGTGATATGAAATGAGCTGAGCTGCTTCTTAGCAAGCCTGTATATTTTGGAACGGATCGGTCCTGCCCTAGCACTCTCTAATTTCCCATGAGTACTTGCCCATTAGTAAGATGCCAATTACACCATTTTTAACTCCCCAGTCAAGCAGCCAGTCCCTGTCTTTAATTTGAGTGCCGAGCCAATCCTGGGCCTGTGATTCAGAGCTGCGCTACAAAAAAACTTAAAGACTTAAATAAAGGGTATACACACCCTTTTGTGGTGAGTTTTTCAGGAACCCTTTTATTCAGGTAGTCACACAGTTTGTCCGATCCTGTTTTGCACGTGGCACTTTCACGGACCTTTCATTCGTCTTTTAGTGAAAAACCTTTTGGTTTACGTTCCTGATTCTCCACAGCCCCATTCCTGCGGTAACACCAGCTTTCTGCTGTGTGTGCTATCTGAAAACTACTGCTGTTCTTCTCCATTTAGCAACAGAGTTTTTCTAACCGAGCGCATTTACTTGGTGGCACACATTTACCCTTGTTTTCATGGCATCACTCTACTGATTGCACAAGTCTGGCACTTTAAATCCAGTCTTGCCAGATTCTCTTTTACTCTCTTTTAGTGGAGAAGTAATGGCTACTTCTTGTTCTTTTAGAATTTATATTGTAGCGCTGACATTGCCCGTACTTCACTTCCCAGTGTGGCATTTGCCACAACTTGCCCATAGTTAAAAAGCTCTGCCCACCTATTATCTATTACTGCCAAACCTGCTTTACAGAAAGCTTTAATCATCATAAAGACGTTCTTTTTGTAGATCAGGTTGTACCAAACTGCCACTATCAAAATCGAATGCTATATCGCATATTTTTTACTAATTTCAAAATTATAATTGTAATTGTTTTATTAACCAATTACTAAGATAAGTTAATGAATATGAACATCAGTTAATAAAACTGATTTGCAGGCACAATCAGTGATGAAGGCTTAAAAACAATGGCTCGGTCCTTGGGAGAGAACATTTCAGCCTCATCCTGTCTTCTTGCTTTGGACGCCTCAGTTAATTTCTTGGATGTTGCATACTTCACGATAATGATTTTGTCCAAACTGACAACAAAAAAAAAGACAAGATCTCACCTTGATGGAGTAGACGAGAGCCATGAATCCCAGGCAGCAGAAGTTGACGTACAAGGTGTTGCACAGCGACCAGACCAGATAGTCCCGGGGAGGATTCTTGCCAGCATTGGCCATGTTCACCACGGTGGATCCAGCTGGCTTACGGACAGACTTACAGTTGGTGAGCGGGGTGCAATCTGAGGGGAAGTTGTATGAATGGTTGTCCATGGTTAGCGATTTAAACGGGAGATCCCTTTCTGCGGGTGAATATGTTGGCTTTGCGAACTAGCTGCCTGTGCACAGTCCCTCTTTGGAAAGTAGTGCCCCCCCACCACCCCATGTGAGTAGCTTATAAAGGCCCATGAAGAGGGAGGTGACAGGGAGAGGACGCAAGGGCAGGGTCCTTTAATATACAGCAGGTCTATCATTACGTGGTCAAGCCTGAGAGAGACTGAAATAGAGATACAGAGAGACAGAAAGCTGTATGAGAGAGAAGACAGAGACACTAAATAGATGCATGAGAGCAGTGCAAAGTCCCTTCCACCAAAGTACCCATCACTTCAGCCTTCATAGAGGTCCCGGTGATGGGCTGGGTTGTGTTGTTCAAAAGCCCTGAAGGTGTTGAGAAGAAGTTCATCTGAAGTTCTGTCTGCCAGAGGCCTTGTGGGGCCGTGAGTCCGTAATGTGATCTCTTGGGGAACTGAGTGGGTGCAAAAAGGTCATATTTTACAACACACACATAAAATATATGAGTAATATTAATATGATAATTCCTTTAGGTTTTGATGTCCACCTGCAAGAAAGAAAAGTTCTGGCCAGAAATAATTCAGCGTGAACATCATTTAATACATGGTAATTCATTAGTTTTTCAAGCAGAATTACATTCTCTGGTTCTCAAATGTGATATTCTAGTTTTTTTCTTTTTTTGGTTTCTGCCATTTTGAAAGCATTTTTTATGTTGTTAGTTTAGTAAAACATTTTTTTGCAGTGTTTTTATGTTTCTGTTATGATCTATGTGCAATATGAAGGTCTGACATTTTATAGACTTAGATAAATGACTAATCAGTTAATCAAATAAATATTCAGCAGATGAATTGATAATGAAAATGACAAATCTTTAACAGAGATGGGTGTAAGATTGTAAGACTCGGTTATATTTTGCTTCTTTCTTTTTACAGGGCAGGAATGGCTTTATTTTTTATTGGTTTGATATTTTTAAGCACTTCGAATTCATTCATTTACTCACATTGGAGTTTCCAAGTACAACCACAGTGGTCTGTTTGTGGCCACCGAGCATCCCCACGGCAGAAAAGAGGCGTTTAGTGCCGTGTGAAAGGGGACAACAGGGATTAGTCAGTGCAGCGGGGATTGACTGTGGCAAGACATGGAAACAAACCTGCTCTTCTACCTTTATACACACTTCATTATGTGATGTTAACGCAGAGAAAACAATATTGCTGTTGACATTAACAACCTGGATGTGAAGAGTTGTCATGAGTCATGTCTGGGGTTTTGGAATGCCAGAATAAAAAAAACTAAAACGTGTAAAACATTTAATAACACAATAGACTGAATGGTCATCTAAAGTTTAAAAGCATTAGTAAGGTATAGTTAGAAACGTTTAACTGTTGAAATATGGACCAACAATGCCCTCTGCTGGCTACTTACTGAAGTCTAAAAGTATGGCTGTCCTCAGCATCCACAGTGATCTTACCTATTTGACCACTTTATTTAAAACGTGCTGACACAAACAGCTGAAGATAACTTACTATGTGCAAAGTGCTGAAGCCACGAGTTTTAAGTGGTATAAAACGTATACATTTATAATACAAAATATAAACACGAAGATACAATTAGATTCAGAGATATGAACAGTCAAGGCTGCCTCCACACGTGCTTGTTCCGAAGAGTTTTTAACGTGTGCAATGTGCGTTTGTATGTGTATGACAGATACCCAGAAAGATACACGGTTTGAAAAGCTACAAAATGACACAAAACATCTTCATCTTAGCAATTGCCGTAGTTGTAGGCTAGCGTAGAAGCAAAGTTCATAGAAAGCATTACTTGGACTCGTAGCTACATCTATAGGAGCTGATACTTGTGCTGAGAAAAAAACACCTAGCAGAGGATGGTTTCGATCCATCGACCTCTGGGTTATGGGCCCAGCACGCTTCCGCTGCGCCACTCTGCTGATGAGAACATCCACAACATGCGTCTTTATAATTTGTCACAGTGCAAATTTTGAGCCAGAAATGTTACTATTGTCCCCGAGCTTGCTAAAAAGACGTCGCCCGATCGTCGTTAGACCTTTCGAAGAGTGTGGTAATTTGGTATGTATTGGTAAATCAAGCACAGAAAAAAAACATACATACATCACTGTTTCAACCCATATTACGATCTACTAGGACCAGTTGCTAGGTGGAAAACATGCTAGGTCTCCGGGAGCTTTGTGATTGGTGAACCCTTTATAACAGTTTAGATTAGTAATATTAAAGTTAACGAACACATGATTTTACCTAGGAGTGTACAACTGTAGCACCGTTAGGTAATTAAAGGCCTAACCGGAAGCCAACGGAAGCAGGTGCTA
The DNA here is from genome assembly GCA_036024295.1 of Nannoperca obscura. Taxonomy (NCBI): domain Eukaryota; kingdom Metazoa; phylum Chordata; class Actinopteri; order Centrarchiformes; family Percichthyidae; genus Nannoperca; species Nannoperca obscura. The sequence continues at coordinate 4,474 of JAVQJL010017479.1, read as the reverse complement.
ACGTTACAAACAACAACCGAACAAACATGACCGTGTTTACGACTGAACTTAAGCGAACAATTGTAACTGGGGACCAATTGGCGCTGTCTGAGTGCGCGGAAAACAGGAAGGATGAAAGGAAGTAATTACGAAAGTTATCAATAGATGACCGGAATAACGCTACCACAAAAAGTATCGGGGATATAGAAATAACGTTGGTTGTTGTTTTTCGGCATCCGTAGTCAAGTCAGCCGACACGTTGTTTTCAACTGAGTGATCATTGCGTCCGTACGACGTGGTCTTGTAGAGTGGTAGCTGCACAAATAATTTAAAACATTTATACATATTTATATGTATTTATATAGGTTATATCGCCTAATGCACCCCCACCAGATGCAATACTGAAACATGTATTTCCAATACAAATATTTTCAGAACAATTCACTGTGGGTTTATGGAATAAAAGCCCTTCATATTTGCTTAAACTGAAAAAATCATTAAGAACTCGTTAAATCACTTTAAAAATAAACTGACTGATAGCTATATCAGTTTTCCAAAATATATAGTATAATATAGGCTGAAAATGTTTACCCTGACTACTCTGAAATAAATAAACAAAGGAATGAAATAATCTTTTTGAAGGCTGCAATTTGTGGTGCTGTTAAACTGTGTTGCATTATACAGAGAGGTGTTTCTGTCTGACCAAATACCACCTACCCTAAATAATAGAAACACCTGTCAGTATAACAAGCAAAACAATTTACATTATAACCTTAATGAAGGAGAGGATGTATTGCAGTCGGACTGTTGTATTAGACGGTATTAGACTCCATTGCAGAGTAAATAAACAACGTGAACAACAATCTTTTTACTTAAACAAAAAATCAAAGGATGTAAAATTCACCTTCGACCTAAAATTAACAAATGATTGACATTAGACTGTATCATTGCTACATGCTTTATTGTGTCTTATGCTTTCAAAACCACCTTTTGAAAAGTCGTTACAATCTTTAGTCATTTATAGTATTCTTATAATTCTGCATACATTGCTTTTTATAGAGTAATTTGCCTGCGCAAGAGTAATAATGCAATGCTGCTGATGCAGTTATAACAGATTAAGATGCATCGCAAGGATAATGGTGGGAAACAAACAATTACATTTAAGAGTAACGGTTGGTTCCTGAACCTGGACCTTGAAGCAGTTTCCATTGCATCTCCATCAAAATGAGGTTCAATATATTTTAAATTCACTAGATATTGAGAAGAATGCTTTAGTTTTTTTCTCTCTACAGATTTAATTTCTGCCCTACTCATCCACAGAAAAGTTAATACCACACTTAAACACCTAAACTTGAGATAAACATCTTCTAAGATCAGGTGTATGCATTACAGCCAGCTTTGTGTTAGATACAAGAACTTTCTATAGCTGTGTCTCACAATTCAGGGGCCGCTCCTCTGGGGACGTGGTCTACGAAGGTGTGGCCTTCCGCAAAGGCTGAACTGAGCGTTGATAATTGAGATGGTTCGGTCTATGATGGAGTTCCTGTTTGCTTCACTATCTGTTCCCGCCCATACCCTTGTGCCACAAAGCGCCGCTCCTGTCACCTAGCAACCTTGACAGCTACAGTTGAGATTTGAGATTTTTTTAAACCCCTTGGTTTTATTTAACAATTGTATCGTTAGCTATTTGAGTGAGTTTAAACCTGTTGCTTTGTCTGCCACTTTTGATTGTACGCCATATCCTCTTGCACGCAATGAATCTTAGGATAGGTTGGGTCGCAAATGATCCAACCGCTGGATCCTCCAAATTCGGCATTTGAAGGAGCATTCGAAATTGGGCGGCCTTGTGACACATTTAGTCTTCAAATGCAGCTTTCGAAGGATACGGCCCCTGAATTGAGACACAACTTATATCTGACAAATGATGTAAGCATTCAGGAAGCATTCGTTTGTCACTCGCCAGACGCCGTTTTCTGACAGCATGGTGCAGCCTGTATCCTGGATGGATCTGTCTGGCTGCCCCTCTCCCCAGTTGGTAAAGGTCAGAGGACGGTTTTTCATATCGACCTCAAAATTCCCCGCTGCTTTTTGATTGTTGACGTTGATCCAGGCTGCTTTGTAAACGTCCCCAAAGAACTGAGTCAGTCTGTTGTTCTCCTCCTGGTTCTGGGGCAAAGCCAGCTCTAAGCCTTGTTGGGAGCAGAACTCGACGGCCCTGGAGAAAGAGTCTCTTTCCTTGTAGGACACAAAGTATTTCTGACCAACTCTCCGAACAAAGTCATAATTTGTAGCTGAAAAAAAAAAAATCATGAATCAATGAGTAAATGAGCCCTGACAGCCCAATGCACTGAAACTTAAGAAAACACAAGCAAATTGGGTCCCTTTGTAGTCCTTGGTGATGATACGTACCATGCTCTAACTTAGCAAGGCTGTCCTTTAAGACTGTGAGGTCGGAGCAAGTGGAACCAGTACAATCTGGATCAAACAGATGAAGTTTAGTTAGTTACAATACTTTGGAATGGGATGCAATGTACAGGGGATCATCTGTTGTGTCTGCCCTTTTTTTAACAAGGCGTGCCCGTGTGTTGACATTTCTTTGTGCGGGATAATCAAGAAACTAAAATTACCTCAAAATGAACTTCTCTCCACTCTACAAAATTCATTAAGTGTATTACCGTTTCTACACATTCCTGGAAATCCAGGTAATCCTTGAGGTCCAGCTACTCCTTGAGGTCCAGGAAATCCATCAAATCCCTGCTCCCCTGAAGACCAGGGAAACTGACATTAAACAAGCCAGCTCAGCTGACACTAAGAGCCATGTGAAGTCTGGTTGGAAATAAAATTCTTTGGAACACTACTGCGGTGACGTTAATTATACCTACCTTTTTGACCTGGTATACCAGGAAACCCAGGGTTGCCAGAAGGCCCGGGTGATCCAGTTGGCCCAGGTGATCCAGTTGGCCCAGGTGATCCAGGTAGCCCAGGTAATCCTCTTTCACCTTTTGGACCAGAAGGACCTGGAAGCTGACTGTAGCCAATAGGAGCAATCAGGCAGATGATGTAGATTAGGAGAAACAGCCTCATCTTCTCGGTGCAGAACTGAAATCAACATGAAATACAGTTAAGACGTTTCCTGTTTAGAGCTACATCAGAAATATTGTTTTCATAATGTACAACAATGAAATCAAAGTGTATAAAATAAAAATCAAAAGTGTTCATTTACAACATAAGCAGAAATGACCATTAAATTGTAATCTCCATGTCTCCAGTAGTTCCTAGCTCGTTGTAAACTAATGACATTTTGCATGCACATATTTATAGAAGTGGATACTGAAAACATTCCAAACTGTTCTGCCTATTAAATTAATACACACAAGTATACTTCTTATTTTTGATGCATTTCACCAAACTTAACAAACATCATGCTGTTGTAAAGCGATTTAAAAGGTCTTCTTAACATTTAATCTAGTACAAAATTGTGATAAGCATGAAATAACTCACTGTATAAATTTGGAATGATCTGCTGGGTGTGCTGCTGCTTCGCTTCTTCCAAAGAAAAATGACTCAGTCCAGAGTAAACAACGGATGCAAAGACTCATCTGGTCTCATCTGGGTTATGATAACCCTCCCTCTTTTTAAACCATCCGTGGCAGAGCATAGTGTTACAACAAATATCTTTTAAAAAGCAAAACCACATTTTAAAAGTAATCATTTTATTTAAAAAATATATAAAGAAAACGTGTTGATTTTCTTCTGTACTGATTCCTGACATTTGTAAGTTGGCATCTGTGACATTGTTATAGGATAGACAGTGTTGAAAGTTAGCCTAACATTTAACATTTAATTCACCATTTTAAACCTTTATTTATCCCAGCAAGATTTAGCATGTTGTGTTTTTTTCAGCACTTAAAATTCATACAGTAAGTCACACTGAAGTTTCCAAGCACAATTACAGTATGCTTTTCATTATCACTGAGCGTCTCAGCTGGGGAAAGGCAGGGCTTAATGGTTTACATAAGCAGAAGGGAACATTACTCAACACGTATACATTTCCTGTGCAAAGATCTGTGTTGTCCTCTGTGGAAAGGCAGAATCAGGCCTGATCTCAGAGTTTTCACAGGTTAGTTTGATAATTTCTGCTCCATGTTAGTTTTGATATTCATAAGATGGATTTCAATCTAAAATCCGATGTGAGAATGCATTTTTACTGTTATGTTTAAGAGAGTTATGCAATACCCCCCCCCATGAAAAAAAAGAAAAAAGAAGGAAAAACAAAAGCACATGACATAGCAAGAAAAAATAAAAAGCTTCAAACTTGCACACACTTTTCTCTGCTTTATTTGTATTTGACAAATGAAAATGTTTCATTTAAAGCGAGACTTGCAATGGATAGAAGACCTTTCTATAACTGACAAATGATGTAAGCATTCAGGAAGCATTCGTTTGTCACTCGCCAAACACCGTTTTCTGACAGCACGGTGCAGCCTGTGTCCTG